>JAFEMH010007369.1:0-92367 GCA_022495995.1 Adenophora triphylla var. japonica
GTAGCTCCTCTCTCTGGCTCGGCCACTGGCTTGAGATGCCATGGTTCCGCCACCAAAGACCCTCATCGGCACAGTTCATGGAACAACACACAAAGTAATGAAAGCGCAGATGCCAGCGGGCTGCCCAGAAGTACAGCCTTAGGCCTACGAGGGCAGGACTCCATTGTTGTTCCCATACCCAGCAAATTCGTGATGCCAAATCTCTCACGGATCTCTTTGATGGGGCACATGTCCTTAAACCCATTTGGACATGGCAGCACATAGCTACCTTGCACCACCACAGCCCAGCGATGAAAGCGAAAAGAAAAGGATGTATAATCGGCATTTGGGCGGCTATTTTATTCCCGATCTATCGCTTGAAGTCCGGTGCGCTTCCGATATGGTTCGTTTTCTGTTTGAAACACGGAAGCCGGGGCCACATGGGACCAGATTGCACCTGCCAGCGCGAGTGAAAACACCATATAGCAGCAGCGAGAGAAATATAAGGCCAACTTGGAATGGGAAACAAATAGGGGTTGACCTGCAAACAACGGTGCGGCGTCTGATGAGAGTGTTGGGGACTTCTACAAGCGGTGGAGATACGGAAACCTAGTGAAATGGCCCGTCCCTCCCTTCGAAGAGGAACAAGCTTGGACATCTTCCGGTCATGCTATTGGCAAACCACATCCCAGAGAGCCTCCCTCGATCACTTCCCATACTCGAACTGTGGAATGCATGTGGTTAACTCTGCGGCCTAAGTTTGAAAAGGCCTGTCGGCAACCGACTGCTTTGCACACACTACGAGATATCAGACTCCTCCCCTCCTATAGCCATTGCCCACTGCTCACCCAGCGGCAAAGAGCTTGATTAGCTATGCGGGACGAGGAATGTAATAACATGACTCCTTTTGCTCCCGGGAAGGCTGGGGCGGCGAGGCCAGGGCAGCGGGTCATATTAAATCTCGAAAACTTTGGAATGCCCACAGACCAGTCTTTAGGGGAATTTTGATTGAAAGAAAGGCTTACTTTGCGGCCTTTGCCCAGAGAATTTCCAGCAGAGAAATAAATACTCCCGTGCGGATACTACAAAAGTATTGTGCCTTTAAATCAAGCTCACCGGACATCGGCGTGTTGCTTTACTAGAAAAAGGCAATTCGAGAGGCTAATAGAGCAAGGAAATTTGGAAGGCCGAGGGTGACTAACACGATCGGAAATCCGGCTGCCGCGGAACCATAAGCTCGGGTGAATACTGGTTGGATGCGTCGAGAATCTTCACACGCCAGGGAAGATGGCGATGAAAAGGTCCCCCCCAAATACCAGAAGTGGCCCAACTCGGCGAAGATCCACGAATTACAGTTCACCCTCAGGCCTCGAGGATGCTCCGAGCGAATCAACCCATCTTGGTCTCATGTCGGAGGGAGCTCGCTTGCAAGAATCACGAGGCCATATGCACCGGGTGAAGGGAAGAAGCCAAAATCTAGAAGAAGCTGAGGGCGTGGGTTCCGAGAACATGCAAAAAAGAACCATTTCCCTTACGAGATAGGTTAGAAGCAGATCAAGAAAAGATTGAGCGAGAAAGTTTCCTGGCAAGCACCCACGTCTTGGGGCTTATCGGCAAAGAGGCCGAAGAGCATCTGGAGCTAGTGCAGCTACCTTGCAAAGTGGCTTTGGGAAGAGCCCAGAATATGATCAAAAACAGTGAAAAGGAGGAGAATCCCAGGAAGAGGAGGATTCTGCTTCTATATCCTACACAGTTATTCAAATACGTGCCACCCCCTCTCACTCTTCCCCATAATTTACGGGGAGGAGAAGAGAGAGTCACAATTACCGCTTAGGGAATGGGGAACATATAGACAACTTTGCGGGTGCACGCACCCATATTCCCTGACGCGGGTTTGACCCAGCGTTCCCTCTCGGCCCGAAATCCGGTAGTATGGGTAGATGATTCAGATGGCGGCAATGATGATGATGATAGCAGTGAAGAGCCAGCGAGGGCCCGGATCAGGGAACAATGCGGAGACGATCATGCGGGAAATGAGCCCCATGGGAGCCCGGGCCTGATGGTTCCCAGTTATCAGGCAAGTAGCGACCCAGAAGAAACTTCGGAGAGAGACAGAATATGAGACGAGGACATGAAAGGCCATGAAGTTTCATGGATGCGAGAGCCCGTGGATGTCTTAGAAATTCAACTTACTTGCCTACCATATGCTTTGGGGAAAGAGAGGTTTTCGGGTGTCCGATCCGGGCGATAGTATTCGAGAAGATACGATCGAAAGAGGAAAATTAACTCCCATCCGCCCAAATGAAAAGATAAGCCGTGGTTAGATCAAATCCACCCGAACAAAGTAACACTCCTTGTCGGGGGTTACCCAAGAAGAGTCACCTTCCCCGAGATGTATGTCCCAGGCTTTCAGGAGAAGTCCTAGAGAGCGGCATGATACGGATGCGCCTCCCACACAAAACGCTATAATCCATCTCCCTGACTACAGAAGTATTCTGACGAAGGGAATCGGGAATAGGCTGTACTATCTCCCAGGGATGAGATCCTGAAAAGCCCTTCAGAGTCCCGACAATAGCGACTCTTTGTTGCATGATAACAATAGCAAGGCCAGCCGTGAGAGTGAATCGGATGACGCCCTAGCTACGGCCGTGGGCCATCCGAGGGCAACGAACACAACCCCAGGCCAGCACGTGACTTGAGGAAGCGGTTATAAGAGGCCGCCCCGGGAAGGGCCGATGTGCGGCTCGGCCTCCTCCTTGTCACTAGACTCCGTCGAGAAACCAATGGCCAATATGCCGAAAAGGGCTCCCCCATTGACCACACAAAAGCGACGTGAAGAAATCCGAGTCAAGAAGGCGTGATGAAGGAGAGTGTAATCTGTTGACCCGATGCAGGCAGATTCACTTCCAAGGAAATCCCAAGGCGAGATAAGAAGGCCACGAGATCAAGCACCAAGAAGATCGCCAGCCCTACTATGCTAAAGTGAGTGAAACTCCCGAGATCCCGAAAAAGAGGATCCCGTACTCACCCCGGTTGAAGCAAACACGAGGCCAACATTGTTCCCTACTGGTCTCTACTCACTTCGTGCTTATCCCATGGGCCCACAGAAAGGCTGGAAAAGAAAGCACAGCTCGCACTCCTCGTGCACTATTGCCAATGCTACTCCACGATGATGTGAGTAACGGTGATTGGAAACATCCACTACGGGAACATAATCACTTTCACCGAGATCTCGAGCCTCCCTCAATTTAAGGGTGATCATAATGCTCCAAGGCCCTCTCTTCCATCGCTTGATCCAGAAATTTGGATGAGCGACGCCTCCCTCGGGTCTGGTTGATAATGGGTCCCAGGAATAGAACATTCTTCCGGCAAAAGATGCATGAGCTTGCTTGATATCTAAGACTACGAGACTTTGAAGCACATTCTTCTCCTCCCACTTGATCAAGCTTACACGACTCAACATCAAAAGCCGGCTTGAGTCCTCGGAGGTTGCTACTTTAGACCTCTGGTTTGGACGAGAAATTGATACACTGTGGAATTTCCGAGGTTATGCGACATCCCGATTACTTTCAATGCCTTCTGCGGGAAGACCTTAGGCTGCACCAAGTCAAAGGGGTCGCCTCGAAGCCTCCACCGGTGTGTGAAATTCGTCTCGAATGGGGATGCGAGCGACCATTTACGGGGATTTAGTCACTTTAGAAGAAGGCACAGAATACGGGCCAGGAGATACCTGTGGAAATCAAACATGAGCGAGGAAGGTCACATGCTAACGGGCTTCACGGGTCGAGCCTCCCAAATTTGCCCAAGTGTGTCAACATAGATCGAGCGGTCACTCAGGGATAAAATCCACCGGAGTCTTGAAAATGATGAAAAAATGAGCTATCTACTGGCCTTCGATGCAGAGGAAGCGCCAACAAAGGAACTCACAAACTCATCGAAGTAGAAGAGGACAGAAATACTCGCCACGGCACAGGATATGAGGCCATCCCCGAGTGGACAACTGCGAAGGGAAAAAGATTTGAAGGCCTGCCACGAGGAAAGGTCCCGATCGACAATCCCTAAATCTCTCCCCTTCGGTCCTAATTTGGTGCACTCACTTTGTAAAGGGTCCCACACTAACCAGGAAACATCCACGGAAGCCCGCTCTACGGCAGGATGGCTAAAGCTACTGAGGATAGCTTCTCAACAAGTTGAGAGGAACCAAGAGCTAACCCGGTCGGTAGAATGTTCTGGACCTACTTCCAAGATACACAGGGACTACAGGCTTGCCATGAAGAGTGAGTATACCTTGGTGGCGTGCGACTTTGAGCCTCAGTGGGGCAGCTGATTCGAAGCTCACAACCACTTATTCTCTCTGCACGCCCCGGAGGGAGATCCGAAACAGTTCGAATTCGGCCAGCGGTGCCAAAAGCCTAAGGCCCACGGAATTTCCCTCGGATGATTGGGATAAGGTGCAGTCATGCGGCAATTGTTCGAAGAAGAAAGTCAGTGCCTTGGACGATTGATCTCGGCTCGGTCCAAGGGAATGATAGCAGCAATTGAGAAAGGAAAACAAAAACGGCACCTGGTTCAGAGTGCAGTGAGGCCACCGGCGACGATGCGCTAAAAAGTGGGGAAACTCTGCCTCGGGCCGGCGATCACGACCAAGGGAGGAAATGATCACCAAGCTTGGATTGGTCCCCGTCCCTTTGTGTCAATCTACAGGGACCGTCCTCCCGAGATCTCTCTTTGTTAAGATCGGAGTCTCCCTAGGGTCGAAATCCAGGCGACACTTACGCTGAGAGACTACGAGTACGCAGCAAGCAGCGGCTTGTATTCCACTTTTCGTTTTCAATGAAATGACGAACCTTTACGAGTATCTCCTTGATTTTGCCACTTTAACTAATGATGAATAAAATAAAAAAACTTAATAATAATTCATTAGATAAAAGAACGGAGCATTAACGAAAAACATTAAAAAAAGAAAAAAATCAAGCAACAACAAAAAAATCTTTAAGCAGAGGTTGTCGGAAAAGAGGAAAAATCGAGCCCAATTTTTGCTGGCAGAAGAGATTTTAGACCCGAGTGTGGCCCATTTCGGGAAGCTATTGAAGAGCCTAAAGAGACGCTTGATTGGTGATTTCTTTTTGGAAGGAATCGGAAAGGATGCTCTGCAAAGTCTCTACACAAATCCTCAACTCGGAAGAAAGTTGCATGCTCTTCATCAAGAAGAAAACATCACTTGTCTGCGGATACGGGTTGCCCGCGAAATCATCTCACCGGATAATGGATCCCACTTCGAAGGAGGAATGTGAAAAAGCTGTGGCGGAATTCAGAATAACACGTCACAAGTTAAATGCTCACTTTCGGGCCCCAAACCACGGAGCCGTCGAGCGACGGAAACAAGACTCTGGAAATATATCATCCGGAGAAAATGAGGCTGTCCAAGGCTGAGAGGAATTGGCCGAGAAGTTACACACCTGGCACTTTCTGGGGCTCTGAACAAAGCATCGATCAAAGGCGAAAGCGGCAGCGGCGAAACACCTTTTGCCCTCACATACGCGGAGATAGGCAGCCGTGCTCCCAATCAGTGGAAATTCCTCGGCTCCGCATCTTCTTTGGAAAGCCAGATCAGCGAGGTCGAATGGCTCCCGAGTTGCGCCATGATGAATTGGCCTACCTAGGCAAACAGGCATGAAGGCCACATGGAACACATCCGAGCCTACCAAGGAAGAATGGCGGAGCCTTCGACAAGAAAGTAAAGCTTGTCTGGAGGGAGGATCCGAGAAGGCCCAGATCTCGTTCTAAAGAAAAGCCTCCGGTCCGTATCGACCCTCTCGGCAAATGGGATTACCACTGCTGTATGGGTGGGGCCATATGGTAGATCCGAGAAAGGAATCTTACTCCGGGAGGAGCTCATGCAACTTGCATGAGACCTCAGGCAGAATCACTTTGTACACCCGGTGAATGGTGACAAGGCTAACGCGCGAATACTCACGGCGTCAAAAAAAAGAAACAAAAAAAAAAAACAAAAAAAAAAAACAAAACAAAAAAAAAAAAACAAAAAAAGAGTGCTAAAGAGTAATACCCAACTAGGTTAGAAACCAGAAAAGAAGCTGACCTAGGTAAAAACGAGGGTTGCACCAAAAAAAAGACCAAAAAAAAAAAAAAAAAAAAAAAAAAAGAGTGCTAAAGAGTAATACCCAACTAGGTTTAAGAAAAAAACACAAAAAGGGCGGCCCTAGGTAAAAGCAACGGAGTTGCACCAAAAAAAAAAAACAAAAAAAACAAAACAAAAAAAACAAAAAAGAGTTCACCGAGGTTGAACTACGAAGGCTGAGCTCCTGAAATGAGGGGAACGTAGGCGGCGGAAACGGTTCGGTCTAAAGCACAAATAAAAGCCATACTTTGGCATCCAATACAATTGGTCGGACCATGTGAGCGTCTCGAAAAACTCTAAAGCAATTCAAATCTTCATTACAAGGTTAAAAGCTCTTTGATGAGTCCAAGCCCGATTCATTCCTACAAGTGGCAGCACCTTTCTTAAAAGAAAACTAAGATACATAATCAAACTAATGTGTGTCATGGCATGGGGAGGGATACTTGGAAACCTCGGAGTCACTCCAAGCCACTCGTGCGGCCTCTCCACTTCTTCTTTCCCCTCCGAGTCTTTTCTCTTACCGAGGCAGGAAAAATGTCGGTATTGTTCTCCTACCAAGCTGCAGTATAAGGAGCAGGGGTCTATCAAAGCGGCCTCTGTCAGGGCGCCTCCAGTAGCCCTAGCGTCATCCCTCATCTCCACCAACCCCCTAGTGGCGGTAACATAGGAAGGCCCTCCTACTCTCACTGCATCTCACTTGACGTAAGCCTCATCAATCGATCCCACGGCACGTCTCCGCTCTGTGCATGAGGATTGGCCCTGCCTCGGCCACTCGCTCCTCTCAAAAGAAAGCTTGATTCGGGTCCTCATGCACCCATGTGGCCTCACGCCGTCTCAAAATAGCCACTGAGTCCCTCTCCCCGAGATGCCCTCGTACCAATCCAGTGCCCAGTGGTCAGAAACACCGGTCTCGGAGCGCTGAGAGAATGTACCCCAGGAGGAAAGGCATCAGCCACCTCCATGCTCGGGAAAGAAATGGAAACACCGAGGAGATCAGATCCACGAGCAGGGAGCCACCACCACGGTGGCTGCATCAAAACCCTCCCAAAGGAACCTGTGCTCCAAAGCCAAGCGCCTAAGGACTAGAGAGCGGAATGTCGAAGCGGCCTGGGTGAGAAGAAGCCCCTAGGAAGCTGTAACCGCATGGGACAGATCTGACAGCACTGCTGCGAGTCTCCACCCTTGCCAATGAGGCACCAACCATGTCGATATCTTCAGTCTGGCGACCCGCCATCCAACGCTCCCACGAGCCTGATCATCAAAATCTACATCGACACCTCTCTGGCAAAAGTCCAAGGCACGATCATATCGAGGTTTCCCAGAAGAACCACCACGAAGCGCTCCATCGCCAGCCACGCTGGTCAAGAGGCAGGCTGCCCCCGTGCATGTACCGCCGTCCCACGTAGCTTCAATGCGCTCGAGAGCATGAAAAGTCTCCCCAAGAATCGAAAGGCACGACATCTACGCCGGGCGACGGTGAGCGGCTGACATCCGAGCGGAAGACGTTGTTTTTGGCGGATCCCGAAGGAATAGACCATGAGCAGGTGTACATACTCCTGAAAGTGCAAAAGCATCCCCAGTATAGGCATCATCCACCAAACCTAGGCCCCTAAATCTGTCGGGAAGACCGGAAATATCTCAAGAGATGATCGGGACCGCGGATCCCTACCTGCTGTAACGCTACTCTAGGGGAAAGATGAAGGAGGACACACACACAGCTCTTGTCCCGACAAATGAAGCCCCTAAGGACCAGAAGGGACACGCTATCTCTTTCCCACCTGGGACCTCAAGCAAGGCCAGAAATTCTTCGGCAGTCGGAACAATCTGGGTGGAAAAGGAAAGGCAAAAGACATGCCTTCTAGTATCCCAAAACGAAGAAGAAGCTCTTAAGAGGTCATGTCCGGAACCAATTCTTTGAGAGACCACAAACATCTGGTACCTTGTACCTTTCTTGAAAGATGATCTTCTCTCGTGCATGATCTTCCACTACACCACTCCTTGAACTTTTCAAAGAACAACATTTTGCCTTTCTTTGGACGAATTTTGAGAGAATTTTTGGCCACCATTTCCATGGTTTTCATCTCTTTGCTCCCCGAAAATGGCTGTTTGAATTTGGAGGTTGAAGATGATATTTGAATTTGAAATAAAGCAAGACCAGTCTGAACCAAAATTAAAGGACAGTGTCGAGAAAAGCCCTTCTCCGCGCGGATGAGTTTGCCCAAAAAAATCTGCAACGCAGTCCAAAGGCTGCTACACCAAAAGAGGAATATTCCGTCCCGGTTACTCGAAACACATTGCAAAAAAAAACTCCCAAACCGAGTCCATATACCAAACACCCTTGCAAAAAAAAAAAAACCAAGGCTCATGCAACCTTTGCATTCATACTGCATTGCATTCATAAAATAAAATCCTAAATTATTACATTCCAAAAAAAAAGAGTGTGCATAAAAAAAAAAAAACAAACAAACATAAAATAAAATCCTAAATTATTACATTCCAAAAAAAAAGAGAGTGTGCAAAAAAAAAAAAAAACAAACAAACATAAATAAAATCCTAAATTATTACATCCAAAAAAAAAAATGTGCATAATAAGTACAAATCTAAATCTCAAAAAAAAAAATAAAAAATCAATCGGAGTCTCCGGCGCCGATGTCTCCCCCGGCCCCCTCTTGCGACTCGGGCCCGCCTCCTCGGGAGCCACGAAAATCTCGGGCTCGGAGAATCGTCCTCGTCTCCGAGAGAGGCTCGTCGGGACCAAGCCGGCACGCTACGATAGGGCAAGCGAGATCTGCGAAAAGTCGTATCCGAAGCGAAGGCGTCGGACTCCTGCACGTACGAAGACGACCCGCCATGCGCCAACGTGTCCACTGCCCGTGTGGATCCCGAGAATGACGTGATCCGAAGGCGGTACCGCGGGGATCAAGGAGAGGAGGCAAAAGGAGTCTCTGAAGAAGTCTACGGCGAATAGGGAAGCCTCCCGTCGACGGGCGCCCGGCGTGGTCGCCTCGCTCTAGCACGAGGAGCCCGCAAGCGACCATCCTCACGATGAATCTCTTGGCCCCGATCACTTGCTTCGTCGGCTTCTCGACGACCACCTCAGCGCACAAAAGCAAAGCGTCAAAAAAAAAAGAGGTGATGCTAAAGATGATGAAACAAAGGAAAGAAAAGAAGGGGAAAAGGTGAAACCGTACCTTCGTACCGGACGAGGCCGGAAAGCTCGTGGAAGTCGCTCGAGGTGAGGGATCGCACCCTCAATCGGACCCCGTCACGGATATAGGAAAAATCCGTCCGAGGTACCGCGGGATCCCAAACCCCTCCACATCCAAGACTGAGGCATCCTCGGCCTCCTCGAGACAAATGTCGCATATGGCTCAATCGCCACGAAATCCGAGAAGTGCGCTGCTCGGTAATCATCCCAGTCACGGACCGATCGCTCGGAGTGCATCATATCGGCGGGAGGCTCCACCGGTGTCCTCGAGGCGAGTTCACGCCATGCGGCGCGTCACCCTCTCTCCCGGATAATAGGCATCGCGAGTCGGACCCACTTAAAATCCTCCATTGCCTTTGTCCCGGATCTCGGCGCCCTTCCGGGTGCGCTACCTGAAAAGCGATCCCGGGGAAGAATATCATCCCCTCATCTGTCTCGGCCTCCGTCAAAGGAAGGCAATCCGCGTACGAGTCGTACGCCCCCTGGAGCTTATCTTCTCCCGGGCATGCTTGGACCAAGGCGCATGGCCGGATACGCCCCCGGCGTACTCCAGCCGGTGCCGCCACACCGTGGCGTGGAAAAACTCCAACGCCCGTACTGCGAAAGGTAAAAATCCAATCAATCCGGTGCAAATAAAAGTGTGTGCTCAAAAAGAAGAGAGGGAAAGCAAAGAGAGCTTATACCTCCGGGGCAAACTCGAAGCGGTACTGAGGAGCTCACGGCCTTCCGAGTGTACCTATCAAGAGCAAAATAAAGCTCACGCCGGCCCGGCCTCTCCCCACGAGACATCTCCGGCCGTCTCCATGTCCTCCGAGGACCTCGGCAAGGCAAAGGCTGCCGTCCCTCGGCTTATGCCCAAAGAGGGTGCTCGAAAAGGCAAACCACAAGAAGGCCACGCAATCGATCGGCGCCTATCCTCTCCTCCCGGCCTCGTAACTCGCTATGGTCTCCACGATCTTGCCGTAGACCACGGCATACTCCATCCCGTCCCCTTTTTGGGAATAGGGAAAATCCCGAAGAGCACACGATCGGCATCGCGTAGCCATCCCGCCACTCAATCTTTGCGTCCATTAAAGGACGGGCCCGTGATCGCGGCGTAGTCGGAGGGAGTAACCGTAGCCTCGCCCGGAAAAGTGGAAGGTGTGGGTCGCGTCCCACAGTCTTTGCGCGAGCAAACATCAAGCCCTTGCTCTTAGGGAACTTGACCCGATCCCCTCAAGCACTCGGCGAACTCCCGAGGCCCCGTCTCGACAACAATGTCTCGGACTCGGCAAAGCTCCTCGGCCCGCATCCGGAGCCAGGTCCCACAAGTCAATCACGAGACTCCACCGATCCTCGAGTCTTCATTTTGTTGGTTGCTCCGATCACAAAACGGTTTCCATGCCTGTAATAAAAAAAAAAGAGAGAAAGAGAAAATGTCAAAAAGATTGCATTTGCATTTACAAAAAAAAAAGAAAAGAAATTTCGACAGCATAACAGCATACAATGAGCATAACCCCATTTTTCTCGCATAAAAGAAAACAGTTTTCAGCAAGTCCCAATGCATTCATCAAAAAAAAAAAAGATGCATTCCTACGGAAGTAAAAACTCCGTCCCATTTTCAACAAAAAAAAAATGCATACATTCATATCATCCATCTTACATGCAACGGGAGGAAAAATCCGTCCCACTTTTCAAAAAAAATCCTAAACATACATACATCTCATATTGGCAAAATGCCCATTCTTTCCAAACAAAATGCATGCATTGCATCATTCATCAATATCAATATTCAAATTTCAAAAAAAAAAAATCATCATCAACATGCAATATTCAAAAAAAAAAAAATCACAATTCTTTGAATTTTCACATGAAATTTTCGAATTGAAAACAAAAAAAAAAATGTGGCAAAAATGCCAATTCTTTTTCCCAAGCAAAGTGCACATTTTGGGTTACTCACATAATCATCAAGATTCAAAGACAATGAACATCAATATTCAATTTCAAAAAAAAAAAAATTCAAAAATCACCTAAAATTCAAATTTCAAACAAGAAATCAACAAAGGGATCAAAGGGTTTCAAAGTATACCGTTCGAAGATGCGGATCCGAAGCCCAATGTTGCCAAGCATCGGGGTAATGCTCCTCCTCAACCGATTGCGAAAGATTGTAATGCCTCCTCATCCGGACGAGCTCCAATCGCCTCTCCGCTACCGGGCCACGTCCTTGGCCTTGAAAAGCGCCTTCCCAGGTGTTCCGTTGCTCAAAAAATCGAAGAAATCGGAAGATTTTGAAGCTTTTGGCCAAAAATGGCGGATTTTGAGAATTTTCTCTCTCTCTCTCGTAATTTTACGCAAAAGCCCAGATGGGGAAGAAGAAAAGAGGCGTTGGCCCTAATTAATACCCTGGTTTCGGTTCCTATCCGCGCGAGATAGGATTACGAGGTCAAAATGACCCTTTTGCCCCTTAAAATGTCGAGGACTGCAATTCGGTCCCGACTTGACGGAGTTAACCAAAGTTAACCAAAGTCGGCCCCTTGTCAAGAAAATTACCCCAGTGATCGAAGCGTAAGACCGGAGTGCCACTGAGAAAGATGCGAAAATCCCGTATCTTTCATCAAAATCTCCGTGATCAAGCGTAAGAGGCCAAGGTGCCAGGAAAGATATGAGATCCCAGTATCTTTCATCAAAAATCTTCGGCGATCAAACGTAAGGCCAGAGTGCCGAGAAAAAGATAACTTGAGATCCTATCTTTCATGAAAATTGCCCCGAGCGATCCAAACGTAAGGCAAGTGCCACGAGAAAGATAACGAGATCCGTATCTTTCATCAAAATTTACCCCGGCTGATCGAAGCGTAAGACCGAGTGACCGAAAGATAACGGATCCCGTATCTTTCATCAAAATCTCCGGCGGTCAACGTAAGGCCAAGTGACCGAGAAAGATAACGAGATCTCGTATCTTTCATCAAAATCCTTCCGGCGATCGAAGCGTAAGGCCAGAGGTGACAGAGAAAGATAACGAGATCCGTATCTTTCATCAAAATTGCCCGGCGGTCAAAGCGTAAGACCGAGTGCCGAAAGATAACGGATCCGTATCTTTCATCAAAAATCTCCGGCGGTAAAAGCGTAAGACCGAGTGCCCGAGAAAGATAACGGATCCCGGTATCTTTCATCAAAATCATCCGGCGGTCGAACGTAAGACCGGAGTGCCTAGAAAGATAACGAGATTAGTATCTTTGATCAAAATTACCCCACCCCGGCGGATCGAAGCGTGGGCCGAGTGCCGAGAAAGATAACGAGATTGGTATCTTTCATCAAAATTACCCGTGAGTCAGCGTAAGGCCGAGTGCCTAGAGAAGATAACGAGATCCGTATCTTTCATCAAAATTACCCCGTGATCGAAATGTAAGGCCGAGTGCCCCGAGAAAGATAACGAGATCCGTATCTTTCATCAAAATTACCCCGTGATCAAGCGTAAGACCGAGTGCCCAGAAAGATAACGAGATCCACGTATCTTTCATCAAAATTACCCGGCCCGGCGATCAAAGCGTAAGGCCAGGTGCCTGAGAAAGATAACGAGATCCCATTATCTTTCATGAAAATCTTCCCGGCAGTCAAGCGTAGGCCCAAGGTGCCGCGAGGAAAGATAACGGATCCGGTATCTTTCATCGAAATCATCCGGCGATCGAAGCGTGAGGCAGGAGTGCCCGAGAAGATAACGAGATCCGTATCTTTCATGACAAATTACCCCGTCAAAAATGCGCGTAAGACCGAGTGCCACGAGAAAGATAAGCGAGATCCGTATCTTTCATGAAATTACCCCGTGATCGAAAGCGTAAGACCCGATTTCCGAGAAAGATAACGAGATCCCAGTGAATAACATTCATCAAAATCATCCGGCGATCGAAGCGTGGAGCCAAGGTGACCTGAAAGATAACGGATCCGTATCTTTCAATAAATTACCCCGTGATCAGCGACGTAAAGGACAGTGACGAGAAAGATAACGGATCCGTATCTTTCATCACAAAATTACCGGCGATCAAGCGATAAATCGGCCGAATGACATGAGAAGATACTTGAGATCCAGTATCTTTCATCAAAATTACCCCGGCGGTCGAACGTAAGGCCCAGGTGCCAGAAAGATAACTTGAGATCCAGGTATCTTTCATCAAAATCTTCCCGGCGGTCAAAACGTAAGGGCAAGAGTGCCAGAAAGATGCGAGATCATTATCTTTCATCGAAATTGCCCACGTGATCGAAGCGTAGGCCAAGGTGCCCTGAGAAGATAACGAGATCAGGTATCTTTCATCAAAATTATCGGCCCGGTCGAAGCGTAAAAGTGCCTCGAAAGATAACGAGATCCATTATCTTTCATCAAAAATCTTCCAGAGACTGGTAAGCGTAAGGCCGAGGTGCCCAGGAAAGATAACGGATCCCCCGTATCTTTCCTTATCAAAATACGGCCCAAAGTCGAAACGTGGGCCAGTGCCCGAGAAAGACGGATCCGTATCTTTCATCAAAATTACCCGGCCCGGAGTCAAACGTAAGACCCGAGTGACCCGAGAAGATCGCGAGATCCCAGTATCTTTCATCAAAATTGCCCGACGATAAAGCGTAAGGCAAAGATACCGAGAAAGATAACGAGATCCGTATCTTTCATCAAAAATCTTCCCGACGGTCGAAGCGTAGAAGGCCAGTGCCACGAGAAAGATAACGAGATCCAAGTATCTTTCATAAATCATTCGGCGATCAGCGTAAGGTAGAAGTGCCACGAGAAAGATAACGAGATCCAGTATCTTTCATCAAAATTACCTCAAACGAGTCAAGCGTAGGCAACCGAGTGCACTCGAGAGAAGATAACGAGATCCAAATATCTTTCATCAAAATTACCCCGGCGATCGAAGCGTAAGGCAGGGGTGCCCAGAAATAGATAACGAGATCCGTATCTTTCATCAAAATTACCCGTGATCGAAGCGTAAGGCCGGAGGTCCAGAAAGATAACGAGATCCCGTATCTTTCATCAAATCATCCCCCAGCCGTGATCAAAGCGTAAGACCGAGTGCCACTGCGAGAAAGATAACGAGATCCGTATCTTTCATCAAAATCTTCGGCGATCAAGCGTAAGTCCTGATCTCACGAGGAAGATAACGAGATCTCCGTATCTTTCATCAAAATTATCAGCGGCAGATCAAACGTAAGACCGATTTCCCCAGGCGAATACGTCGATTTTCCCCAGCCAAAGGCTAACGAAATCGGCCAGCTGAAGTTAACGGAATCCCAAGCAGCCGGAGTCTCGAGTAGAACTCGAACTACGAAAGGGCTTGATTCCCAGCTGGGATACGTAGGTAGCCTATCATTAGGTCGAAGACCCCTCGACCAAAACGGTCTGCCCTCTCCTTCGGCGACGGACGAAGTCACGAAAAACCATTTCAAATTAGGTCAGAGGCGCCTAAAAAGCCATCATCATCGAAAGTCAGGCGCCTAAAAAGCCATCATCAAGGTTCGAGGCACCTAAAACGCCATCTCCCGAGGTTCGAGGCACCTAAACGCCATCATCGTCAAGGTCGAGGCACCTAAAAAGCCATCTTCAAGGTTGAGGCACCTAAACGCCATCTCGAGTTTGGGGCACACTAAGACGCTATCACTAGGAAGCGATAAATGAAATCATCCCGGCGAGCAGAAAATGGTCATTCCTATCCCAGGCCGGGCGGATAGCCATCAGACCGAAAATGGTCATTCATATCCCAGTGGAGCGGATATACAATTTCGGCCATCGGACCAAAAATGGTCGCTCCCTTATCCCAGTTTGACGGATAGCCCTCCGATCAAAATGATCATCTCTTATCCCACTGAGTTTCTCTCCAGCAGCCTTGAACTGCGAACTCGCTCATTAGGTTCGAGGCACCTAAAGCGCGCCATCCCGGGCCAGAACTCTAAAGCTTGATTCCCTTTACAAGGGATACGTAGGTAACTCGTTAGGTTTGGCCACCCACCCACCCCGATCATCACACTTAAATATGGAGCCTTACTCTTATCGTGCACCGGCTTCCTTGGCACGCCGTCCATAGGCGGAACTACATAAGTGCTCCAATTTGAGCTTGTTAGAATTTTCGTTAGAAAATTAACGAAAGTTATAACATTTCTAACAATTCTAACAATCCTAACCTTTCTAACAAAGTGAGGGTAAAATGGGCATTGTTATTTAAGGTTAAACCTTAAAAAGAATCTTAAAAAGAAAAACAAAAGGAATAAAACCACAAATAGCAATGGTGGAACCTGGCCATTTGTTAATTTGAAATTTCAAAAAGATTATTCCTCTTGTCCAAAAGGCGGTTGCATTTAATGAACGATTATGGCTTGGACTGTCCCGCGCGGATAAGTATGTAAAATTCAGAGGGCTATAAATTGAGCCCTCCAGTCACAAAATAAGGAGGAAGAACACATTTTTGCCCGAACCTCTGGCGAAATATAGAGAAAGCACGGTGAGAATTCTTCAAGAATTGTCACTTTTTCTCTCAATCTTTCCCAACTCATATTCATCCACTCACTCTCATATTAAATCCCTAAACACTCATACACTCAAGCCAAACACTCAAGAACACAAGGAAGATTGGTAAACCCTCCTCCTCCTAACCCTAAATCTCAACCATGCATGCATCTTCAAACTACAAAATGTAGTTCTTTCATCTTCTTTCTCTAGATCTAAGAAGATCACCATGGAAGACCATCTCCATGGATGATCTTCCAAAGATTAAAATTATTTTTAAGCTTTCTTACTTTCTTGCAAAGAAAACTCATTTTCAAAACCCTAAAAACCATTTTCAAGCATAAAATCTTGATTTCAAAGGATAAAATTCCCCTTCCCAAGCAAATGAAATGCTTAGTCCTAATGTACCCCAAGGATGGTTTGGTATAGTTGATTCACCACTAAAATGTCTAGTGATCACTAACCAAAACCTAGGGAAATGGGGACAAGAATGGATGCAAAACCCCCCCTTAAAATCATATTTTCTTTCTTGAGAAGTTGCTGTCCAGTAGCAATTTTCTCAGACCTCAGTCCATGGTCTTAATTTTTGGACACAGATGAACTTGGAATTTGGTGTTGACTACAAAATACTTTTTGTAGCCAACATCCAGAGATTTCCAGACATATTTTTACCTTATTTTTTGGGTGAGTAAAACTCCTCTTTTCAAATTTTCTTTCAGAGGCTAGTTCATCAGCTTCTGAGAATCCAGATCTCATATCTGAGGTTTCCAGAAGGTTTTGACCCCTCAAATCTTCTCCAAAATGTAAAATTCCTTCGCGCAAACTTTATTTAAGGTGTCTAGAACAACTTTCATTCTCTGAGTTTATCCAGATTATGAAGTTTTAAGACCCTTGAATCCCTTTTAAAATCAAAAGTCCACTGCCTTTTTCATTCTGGCAGAAATGGCTCTCAACTTCAAAAGGTCTTTTGAGTACCAAATCTCAATCCAAAAATCTTCCAAAAAATCATGGGATCAGTTTAAAGTCTTAAAAAGATATCCCAATTTTTACTTTTCTGAGTTTCAACTTATTTTGGCCAAAACAGACACACACACACACACACACACAAATGATTTTCAGCTTGGAAGACTCGTTTTTACGAGGCGCGTCGGGTGCACACTAACGTCCTTCCCGACGCGTAACATGACCTCCGAACCTAAATCTCTGATCTCGGGCATTTTTCAAAGTTTTGGCCCTCAAAATTAAAATGGCGTGGCGACTCCGTTTTTCCGGTTTTATTTGGTTTTTCAAAGAAACGCAAAAATCGAATTTTCCCGCGAATGGCAACATCATCACACCAGCGCTTATCTCCTCGAGGAAAGCAAGTTCTCTATGAAAGCGACGAAGACGATGAAACCATCCTCTTCCATGCCAGACATGATGTCAACAAAACCGGACTCCCAAGGGTCCTGGGAGGATGGGGACGGATCATTTCCGTACTCAAATTGAAAGGCCAACTGAGAGAGGAAGGTCCATTCAAAAGGAATAGAAAGATATAAATTCATCTCCAGCAACTACTCAGGGAGATTCCACAGTCTTCGACATTCGTTTACAGAAACGATCAACTGGGACAGCAACCAGTTACTTGGGCAGATGTCCGGGAAGTCGTGTACTCACCTTCCGACATACCCGTCACTCAGATAAATAGGAAAGGAAAACTCTCCCCGATAGAGGTTTATCTGGACTGCCGCGCGCAGTTCAAAGAAGCACTGGCTATTCTCACGTGGGAGAAACGCAGGCACTAACTCTCGACGCAGGCTCTGCTGCAAGAAAGTTGATTTGGGCCAAGAGTGGAGGAAAATTAGCAAACCACGAGTATCGCCAAACCCAACTCCAGAATGCCCTGAGTATGCTCAGCAAGAAGGAAAGGAGCGCGGTATACCATGAAGAGATCAAGGAGACTGTTCGCCTGAACCAAGAACTCTCCAACCTCCCCGGAGATCGGAAATGCACGGTTGCCCTGGCAAGCATTGCATTGACGTTCGAGCAGTGCGTCGAAACCATAGGCTGCCTCCACTAGGAGCACCAAGCCGATATCCTGGGACAGAATCCGTAAAGTTGCCGAAGCTCCTGGGAACACGTCCACAGTCAATGAATTGAGGGAAGACATGTGGCCCTACGCTACTGTAAGTACCCCAATCTGGATCACACACGGGAAACATCGGAGACTCATCAACGCAGTCTCGACGACCCCTAGCACTCAAAACCCTCTCAAAACCCCCAGCCAAACCAAGGGAGGAGCCTTTCACGAGGATAAAGGGACAAAAGGACCTTTTGGAAATTTTCAGAAATTGGAAAAGCAATAATGGTCCGTACGGACCTCTTTGCTTTAATAATTCTTGAATCTTCTTAAAGTCCACAATATTCCCTCAAATCCGGGGAAAATGATTACCCTCTGCGAGTTGGTCCGTACGGACCTCTTTGCATGTCAACTTAGTTCGTCACGGACCTTATTGCACAGGGCACATCATAATTGCAAATATTCCTCCATCATCACATATTCCCTCAAATCGAGGAAAACCAAAGTA
This sequence comes from Adenophora triphylla var. japonica, assembly GCA_022495995.1. Classification (NCBI taxonomy): domain Eukaryota; kingdom Viridiplantae; phylum Streptophyta; class Magnoliopsida; order Asterales; family Campanulaceae; genus Adenophora; species Adenophora triphylla. The sequence goes on from JAFEMH010007369.1 coordinate 18,357, forward strand.
CGGATTACCGGGGAGGTCCGTACGGACCTTCTTGCACCTAATACGGCACTATAAATAGAGGGCTCCCCCTCCTCATTTTCACACACCTCCCACTTCTCTCTTCCTCCCTAGGCCTTCGGCTTCCCCTCTAAGTCCTTGAGGCATTCCCGGCCCACTTTCGGATCCTTCCGAGAGGCCTTCCGAGCCCCCTCGTGGTGCTCAGAAGCCTCCCGAGCGCTCCGCGGCGCTCCGCTGCCCGAGGCACTCTCGAGGTAACGAGGCCCCTCGTGGTACTCAGAGGCCTTGCCTGGTCTTTCCACGGTGTCCGGGCTCTTTCCCGAGTCAAAGCGGCGATCCCAGCCACGCCGAACCTCTGCCCGAAGTGATCCCTGCGATCCCAACGCACGCCGGGAACTCTGCCCGAGTGACTCCACTGCCACCCCAACGCACGCCGAACCTGCGCTGACGCCCAGGCTGCAACATCAACTCACGCCGAAACAACACGGACAACCGGTCCCTCCCGAAGCAATCCCGATTCGTAGAACGCTACTCCGACCTCAAACACTATTCCCACGAAGACGGACACAGAACCAATATTGGTAAGGCTTCCTTCCATTACTATTTCAATACATTTCAATACATAGTATACAATGTAGACATCCGTCTGACATGCATTTTTAAAAGCACACACACCTGCGCTGACATTTAAAGGATATTAGGGGTATCAGAAAGACTCGTTTTACGAGGCGACTCGGAGTGAGCTCTAATATTCTAATATTCTCTTCCGAGTCATCATCAGCCGAACTCAAAATCTCATCACACAAAAAACAGTTTAAAATTATCTTTAAACTGATGCCCTTTTTCAATGTTTTGGCCTTAATAAAAACGGCGTGGCGACTCTACAAATGCGAAAACAAACGGCGAGACTAAAACCGCCTCCAACGCGAAAGATGCCAGATGCCGGGGCGCGAGCCTCTCGGATCCGGGTAATTTCAGCTACGAGGAATCCTCCTCTAACTATGGCTCAACTTAGAGCGGCCTGTTCAGAAGGAACCAAGCCTGATATCAGCGTTCTAACCCGATCGGGTCAAATTCATGCACTACCACCTAAGGCCACCAAAAAGCCGACGGAGCTAGAACTGCAACCCGGCCAGCCCGAAGACGCAAGTTCCGTGAAAGAGGACCCGGTCCTCACTCAGCTCAAGCAGACTCAGGCGAACATTTCCCTTTGGTCCCTGCTCACATCTTCATATCCTCACAAGCTCAAGTTAGAGGAAAGTCTGGCCCATACCATGGTCCCCGTGGACGCAACCCAGACGAAGTCATTCAGATGATCGGCAACATCCACTACGGCAACATTATCACCTTCACATATTTAGACCTTCCAAAATTTGGGGCTGATCACAATGAGCCGCTCTACATCACAGTCCAGCTGGACGAGCGTCGCCTTCCCCGCGTGTTGGTAGACGGAGGTTCCGGAATGAATGTCTTGCCCGCCAAGATGATGGACCTGCTTGACATCAAGCCTACAAATCTGAAGCCTTCAGTCCACACTGTCAAGGCCTATGACTCTACTTCCCGTATGGTTCTCGGGGTTGCTAATCTTAATATCTGGTTCGGCAAGCGGAAGATCCCCACCGAATTCCAAGTGTTGGACATTCCAATCACTTTCACAGCCATCTTGGGGCGTCCCTGGCTGCATCAAATCAATGGCGTGGCATCCACCCTTCACCAGTGCCTCAAGTTCATGCAAGGCAACGAGCTAACCACAGTCTACGGCGACAGCGTCACCACCGAGGGGACCAGCACCAACAACATTCCAGTGTTAGAAATCAAGCATAATGACGACATGGCATTAACTGGATTCACTCTGGAGACCTCCAAGATCCAAATATGCAACGTGGACCTTCCACTATCTCGTGACAAGATTCCTCCCGCCATGAAGATGATGAAACTCATGAACTTCATCCCAGGACTGGGGCTCGACAAAAGGTTACAGGGCCAACACCAAGTCATCGAAGTCAAGGACCACACCACGGTCCAGGGGCTTGGTTACGTGCCAACACCGGCTGACATCAGGGATAACAAAAGGCTCGCCCGCACCAGCGGACGGCCCGCAAAGGGAACCTCCGACGGCACACCCAACCTTCGACCTTACGGTTTCGACCTCGCTCATTACTTAACGAGGAACCAACAGCGTAAGCGAGGGGACCGGCAAGGGAACCAACGAGCGGGCGGGGACCGACAGAGGAACCAACATCAGAACTGAGGGGACCGATAGCGGAACCGACAGCAGAACTGAGGGTACCGATAGCGAAACTGATGAATATGAGAAAGAAGCAGGGATAGTCAACACAAAGACTATAGAAAGGATGGAAAAGCTAGCACGGGACCTCAAGCGTTTCAGAGGACTCAAGGCCAATCTGATAAGGGGAGCGTTCCTCGACATCACAGCTCTACCTGGACCAACTGCCACCACAGTCCAGCACGAGTACACATTCAAGGGAATCTCAAACTTGGAGGAGCAACTCAAGGTAATCTCCAGGGGAAACAGATTGTTCGGATCGGCCGCCGAGGCCACATTCGAGACAGTAACTCCAAAGCAGAAGGAACCAGAATTCATAGAAGACGCTCTCAGTGGACCAGCTCTACAGAGTCTTTTTGAAGAAGTCATGGAGGTGCCGAACCTAATTGACCTGGGCTCCGAAAATAGCATGATCGCCATGATTGGGACAGCAGAAGCCAAGCCTCTCGATCCCCGAACCCTCATCAAGCATCCAGCAATGCCACTGAAGAACTGGATAACTTTCACAGGACCAAGGGCAAGCCAGGCAGAATTGGAAGACAAGTTGGGCCTGCACACACATCTCCCTAAACCCGGTCTCAAACCCTTTGAGTCAGTCCTTGTAAAAGTACAGTCCTCTGAGTCATCCAACGACCTTACGCCGGAAGACTATGATAATGTAGCCAACCATGTATTTCCTTTCTCGTTCAATGAAAAGTCTGACCTTTCGGAGTATCCTCTCATTGCCACTTTAACAACTGATAAGTTAACAAACAACTTAAAAGACGTTAATAACTCAATTGATAAAGAAGCAGACACATTAAATGAACAATACATTAAAGAAGTTCTCGAGCGTACAGTTGACCAATAGGACAACCGGGCCCAAGCTGCCGAAGAGGTTATGACCAAAGTGAACCTGGGTCAGTGCAAGAGCCTAAAGAGACACAAGTGGGCAGTTTCTTCGCCGATGCAGAAAAAGAAGCCCTGATAAGCCTCCTCCGGGAGTATGTTGACGTGTTCGCCTGGTCATACCAGGACATGTCAGGACTCGATCCTCGATCGTGGAACACGAAATTCACCTGGATCCCGAATCCAAGCACATCCAAAGCAGAAGCTGCACAAGACCAAGCCGGAGTGGTCCTTGCAAGTTAAAGAAGAGATTGAGAAAATGCTCCGAGTTGGTTTCATCGAGTGATTGAGTACCCTACTTGGCTTTCCAACATCGTGACGGTCACCAAGGCCAATGGAAAGGTCGGATGCTTTGTGTGGATTTACGGGATCTCAACAAGGCCAGCCCTAAAGATGATTTCCACATTTGCCTAACATCGACATGCTAGTCGACACCACGACAAATTTCGAAGTAAAGTCCTTCGTGGACGGAGTTATTTGGATACAACGGATCAAAATGTACGAGGAAGATCAAGCCAAGATTGCTTTCACCACTCAGTGGGGGACATGCATTACACGGTCATGCCGTTCGGTTTGAAGAACGGCTGGGGCTACTTACTAGCGAGGCTGCAACGGCCCTCTTCCATGACATGATTCACAAAGAAATCGAAGTATATGTCGACGACATGATCATCCGCTCCGAGAGGATCGGACATGCGGCGGATGACGGATGCGAGAAAGTTCTTCAACGAGACTCAAGAAGCACTCCATGAGATTGAACCTGCGAAGTGCACCTTCGGCGTCAAGCGCGGCAAGGTGCTTGGGGTACATGGTTACGAAAGAGGTATCGAAGCCGATCCCAAGAAAATCAAGTCCATCATCGACATGAAGCCGCCTCGAGACTCGACGAAGTGAAAAGTTTTATGGGAAGACTTGATTACATCGGTCGCATCATTAACCACGACATCTCTCTGCGAGCCCATGTTCAAAGCTGGTGAAGAAGAATGCCGATATCAAATGGGACTCAGAGTGCCAAACGGCTTTCGAGAAAATCAAGACCTACTTGGTAAATCCCCCAGATTACGTGCCCGCCACATGAAGACAAGCCACTACTCCTATATCGACGATGAGACACGTCAATTGGAGCAATGCGGCACAAGAACGAGAAAGATTCCAAGGTTGAGCATGCAATCTACTTCGTAAGCCGGAAGCTTCAAGGAAGTGAACTCGGCTACTCGGCATTAGAGAAAACTTGTACCGCCTTGGTATGGGTAGTCGGGAAAGCTGAAACACTACATGCGGTCACATTCGGTGCTCTGGTCTCCAAAATGGACCCCGTCTGATATCTCTTTGACAAGCCATCCACATTGTTAATGCGACTAGCAAGTGGTCATTCTTCTGGTGAGTTCGACATCAAGTACATGGTCGGAAAATCCATGAAGGGCGAGTAATGGCGGATCGGTGGCCGACTTCCCAAGCGGTGAGCCCAAGGGGTCACGATCCGCAATTTCCGGACGACGGAATCTTCTCACTCGGCAGGCGCAAACCGCGGCAACTCTTCTTCGATGGGGCAGCCCAACAAGAAGGAAATGGTATTGGAATGCTCCTTGTCGATCCCAGGGACGAGTATACTCCCATAGCCATCAAGTGAATTTTTGAAATAACCAACAATGTAGCGAGAATATGAAGCACGTGCGGCGGAGTGCGGAAGCCGCCCTCGAGCGCAACATTTCAGAACTGGATGTATACGGAGACTCAGCATTGATCATCAATCAAGTAACCAACAAATAAAAGACATAGATTCTAGCCTCCAGAAGTACCTCATTGCTCAGTTCAAGGACATATCTTTTCACTATTTGCCAAGAGACGAGGAACCGCCGCGAGCATACGCACGGCAACCTCGCCTCTCTTGTCGAAATTCCCGATGGGAAATCGGTAAAACCCCTCAGAATAGGCGGACGGAAACACCCGCCTATTCTTTGTGAGATCGAAATAAAAAAAAGAAACGATCGACGAACCTGGTACAATCAAGTATACCGAGTACCTCCAAAACGGAGAAGCTTCCTTCACAAATGAAGATGGAAAATACAAAGAAGGGATCAAAGCCAAAAACATGATGGCATTAAAATGCAGCATCCCATTTCGTCGTGCAGGGGTATGTTGTACAAGAAGCGCCCGGAGTCAGCTCCTTCGGTGTGTAAACAAAGAAAAAGCCAGCGAGCTGATGAACGAAGTTCACAACGGAACCTGCGGTCCGCACATGAACGCCCGAGCATTGACACAGATCATTCTCCGTATGGGATACTATTGGATATCGATGGAAACAGACTGCATCCAGTTTGTCCGAAGTTGCGATAAATGTCAACGGTTCTCCAACCTCAATCACATCCCTCCTCATGAACTCTATTGCATGACTACACCATGGCCTTTTGCCACATGGGGAATCGACGTCATTGGCAAGATCACTCCACCAGGGAGCAATGGTCACGAGTTCATTCTAGTCGCAGTTGACTACTTCACCAAATGGGTAGAAGCCAGATCGTACAAGGTACTGAATTCTAAGAAGGTGGCTGAGTTCATCAAAGAGAACATCATGTGCCGATACGGAGTGTCCAACGAGATCATATCCGATAATGGGACTCACTTCGAGGGAGATTGTGACCAACTGCTGACCGAATTCAGAGTCACGCGTCACAAGTCTTCTCCTTACATACCACAAACCAATGGTACAGTAGAGGCAGCAAACAAGACTCTCGCCATGATAATCAGAAAGATGACAACCAGAGGTCGAGACTGGCCCGAAAAGCTACATCTAGCCCTCTGGGGATACAAAACATCAGTCAAAACTGCCACAGGGGAAGACTGTTCGCGCTTACCTACGGAATGGAAGCGATGTTACCCGTGGAATTGGAAATTTCATCCCTTCGAGTCCTCTTCGAAAACGGGATCAATGAAGTCGAATGGCTACAGAGCCGTCACGACGAACTTGCTCTACTCGACGAGCGCAGATTGAAAGCCATGGAACACACTCGAGCCTACCAGAGCAGAATGGCCCAAGCATTACAAGAAAGTCAAGATCCGAGACATCAAAGAAGGTGACTTAGTGCTAAAGGAAAAGCCTCCTACGCAGACCAATCCCCTCGGAAAGTGGGAGCCTACATGGATAGGACCATTCGTGGTACAAAGAATCTTCTCCGGAGGAGCCATGAAGTTAGCATACTTGGATGGGAACCCTTTCGTTAACCCCATGAACGGAGCTAGGGTTTCATAACCCTAAAACACACAAACTCCCGGCCCGTCGAGATGACCCAAGAGTTGGGGGCCACTGAACGGAATAATTTGTGACTGGTCGAGCCCAAACCATTCCCTTGCAAAGTAGGCTCTACAACCCCACCAAGGGACCAAGCCCGAAGGACAGACACAAGAGTTGGATCGTAGCCCGTCAGACAACAGATGGCCGTCGTCGCCATTGAGTGACCAAGCCCATCCAAAGACGAGGTATCTCATCCGAACACTTGCTCTTCGATCCATCTGTCAAGTGACGACCCTCCTGGACATACAGCTCCAGGCCATCATTTTGGATAGCTTGCTCAACAAGCCAGCCTTTGATAAAGTCAAACCTGCCACTGGACCACTCTGCGCATGTCCCCACCTAACTAGCTGTGGTGTCACATTGTGCAGGTGACACTTTCCATTATAAGGCAAACCATTATTCGTGACAGGTACAACAGTGTCCTTGCTCGTACGAAGCAATCACAGGATGCCACGTGGACACATGGGGACAAAACCAATCCAACGGTTGGCAACAATCAAATCCAACAGTCCGGATGGAAACCCTAGTTCCTCTCATCCACTATAAATACATGAACAGTGTCTTGGGCTAAGGTAATGCACTTTTCGCTATTCACATATACACACACCCACGTGTTCTCAATATTCCCTTATCACCTTCACCAGCCCACACTGATTCTCACGCCGGAGGGCCTTGCCGGACAAGCCCCGACGCAGTTCATGGTTACTTTCTGGTGGTGTGCAGGTCTCAAGTCAGCCCATAATTCTGCTGGACTTCGATAGCTGAGCCCGAACGATTTCCTGCATCATCAATTGTATTTCTCTTTTCTATATTTGTGCATATCTATCAAGTGTATAGAAAGTATAGGACTCTATGTAATTTTGATATATAAATGATAAGTCACAGAAGAGATACTCACGTTGAGTTTTCTCCCCATATTTCTCATTCTTTTTTATATCACAATCCTCTTTAACGAAGCCATAATACAACCGATTGTCACCCTCTTCTTCCGCTGCCACCCACACTCTCCCTCTCAATCTCAATATCCAGTCCTATCTCGGTCATTGTCATCTCACAAACGACAATTACCTAAACTGGAGATCCCTATTTTATACGGTACTCACCACCTATAAGATCACTACGGCTCTGACAAACACAGTCCCTCCGTTATCCAAACTTCTAGATGGCTCTTTTAACCCTGAACTGGATTTCTTTCATCAAGCATCAAGTCTAGTACTTGGCTGGATTAAGGTGACCGTCTCAGCCAAAATTTAGTCAAGTGTGAACCCCTGTGACACAGCTCTGGCTGCCTGGTCTCTTCTCGAAAAATGCTTTGGAAGACGTTCTCGAGTTCATATCCAAAAGCTCAAGACATATTTGAATGCCCTTGCCAAGAAACTCGACACCACCATTGATGACTATTTCTGATTTGGTGGATTATGTTATATGTAATTTCCTATTTTTTAGACATATTATTCCTATTTTTATGTATTTAGTTTAGATTTGATGTAATTTTGAGATAATATGTTAAAATGAGGTTTTATTGAGAGTTATTGTAATCCGAGGGCATTGTAGTTGTTTTATTTCATATACGGATGTAATACTCTCGAGAAGCCAAAGTCAAGCCCAAAAAGTAGAAGAAAAAAGAGATTAATGTATCAAGATTGTCAAGCTGAGGACTGTTCTGCAGAAATCTGACAAATCCAGTGACCAAACTTCAAATCTGAAGATTAGGGACTTTTTTGGAATTTCTGGAATCTAGAGGACTTAAGTGGAATTTGAAAAACTTTAGGAACCTTTTGGAAATCCCGAATTCAACTTGTAGGAGGATTTTTTGGGCTGCTTTTTGGAGTAATTTTAGGAAAGTAATTAATTATTTCTTTACCTTATTATTTTTCTAATACAAGTAGTAAGTTTTAATAGACTTTTAGGTTATCTTATGTTTTCTTTTTAGATTTTTACTTTAGAAAAACTCTTGGAGATTATTACTTTCATGGAGAACTAATCTCCTTTGATTTGGAATTAATTGTTTGAACCGTTCTTGATTTCAATTGAGGTTAATTTCTTTTCATATCTTTAATCCTATTTATATTCTCGCTTGTTTTTGATTATTAAATTGATTATTAGGGTTTTGCAATTAGGCTGATTGTTTAATTTTTGTTATCGATTTATTGCTAGAATTCCCTACGATTGTATCAATTTAGGGTTTTACAAGTAGCATCGTTATAATCCATGTATGTGTCATAGTGGATAGTGAATTAGGAAAGAATAAAGAATTATCTATTTGAAATAACAATAGAAAGTGTTCTTGATCTTCATCTCTTAAATCGTTAATCAATTAGTATTTTGAATCTAGACTATGTTAGTTAGGTTTGAATATTGATTAGGGTTATTAGTGAGTGTGTCACTGCTATTAACTAATATTAAAGAAAGAGATAAAGATTGAAATACATCTAGTGATCGAGTGAATAGGATAAAGTTGAAAAGAATTGATCGATGATATTTGAATGATAGATGGGGATAATAATTAATCCAAAGTGATTTTCTTTATTTGTTTACAACCTAGTTTTTATTCCCGTCTTAGGAAGTAATCAAAAACAAGCTCAGACCCCCAATCTTGTCAAGTGACAATTGTGTGAACTTATAACCGTTCTTCGCGTTCGATCCTAGACTTGCTCTAGCTACATTATTGTGGCCAAGTCTTTGGTTAATTTGTAGACGTGCGACTTTAGCCTATCAATTTCCTCCGAGCCGTCCCTATTTCTGACGCCTTAGCCAAAGCAGGTGAAATCATATCCGACGACGACTTAGAGCAACAAATAGTAGTTGGACTTGGGCATTTCTACAAGGAGTTTATCACCGCCCAGAACAACCATCCGGCGGCATCTCTTGATGATCATCAAGATCTTCTACTACAGGAGGAAGATTTACGATTTCGATTTTCCACGGTTTCCTTGAATCCCACCACTGCTCTGCTCACTGGCTTCGCAAATCAGAACCACCGGCCTTCCTTCAATTTCACCGGTGGTAGTTTGTCTTCTGGAAAAGGCCGAGTTTCAAAGAAAGGGAACGAAGGTCAGCTCTCCTTACAGGTGCATGGAAATGACCAAAAGGGAAGGGGGCATGGGATTTTGCCAATTCTTAATTTTGGTTTTCAATTCAACCCTCAATCTAGTAAAACCCCAAATCCCTCTTCTTGACAAAATTACATCTATACCCCTCCCAATCACTTTACCCATGTTCCTCAGGGAAAATGTCAGTATGTTCTCAGCAAGACAACATAGCCAAAGATTGCCCGGACAGTGGCAATTATGCTCTCTATAGACACAATCGCCATTACCCATCTCAGATGTCTCACCCACCTTATAATCCAGAATACCCTTCTTTTTCGGGTGCTAAAACCATGACTCCATCCTACGTCTTAGATTTTGGGGCCACAAATCATATGACCTCGTCCCCCGAAGGCCTCTCTCATGTCACTCCATACTCAGGTAATGATTCGGTGACTGTTGCAAATGATTCGCGAATTCCCATTTCCGGTATTGGACATACTAAATTTTCTCATCTTAATCGTACTTTCCATCTTTGTAATGTTTTGTGTTTCCTAACATGCATAAATCATTATTATCTATTCGTCGTTTTTCTAATGATAACTATTGTTTTTTCGAATTTAATGGATCTGGTTTTCGTGTGAATGACAATATCATGAGGCGGACCATTCTTTCTGGTAGTAGCACCGACGGATTATACAATCTTCGGTTTTGACTCTTCTTCTCGAGTCAACCCTCTAGCACCTTATCGGGGAGCATGCATCTACATCTACTTGGCATGCTCGTCTCGGCCACCCGCCTTCTCAAGTTTTCAAGTCTCTTCTCAATCGTGTTTCAATTCCTATTTTAATTTCTTCAAAATATAATAATATGTGTCATGTTTGTCCATTAGGGAAATCTTGTAATCTCCCATTTTATCCTCATATGTTTCATTTTGTTGAGCATTTGGATAGCATTTGGATATTTTACGTTTGGATGTATGGGGTCTGTCACATGAACCTTCAGTTATTGGATTTCGTTATTATTTAAATATTGTAGACGATTTTTCTCGTTTGGTATGGTTTTACCCTTTTATTAGAAAATCGGATGTGCTGAACATTTTTACTATGTTTAAACCCAAATAGAAAATCAATTAAGTCAAAAAATCGGCAAAGTACACACTATCAAATATATTCAAACGGATGGGGGTTGAATTCATAAATCAGGCTTTTGATGTCTTTCTTAAAACTCATGGCATTAAGCACCAATCAACTTGTCCTCATACTCCCCAACAAAATGGTACTGTCGAGAGAAAACACAGACACATTGTGGAAATGGGGTTATGTTTTCTTGCTCAATCCAGAGTCCCTCACTCATATTGGCTTGAAGCTTTCAATATCGCGGTGTACCTCATAAATAGACTTCCCATGAGACTTCTTGGTTACATTTCCCCGTTTCAAAAATTATTGAAACGGACTCCATATTACTTAGTACTCAAAACCTTTGTGTTTTTATGTTTCTCTCATCTTGTTCCATACAATCGTCACAAATTAATGCCTAAGTCTACCCCTTGTGTGTTTTCTTGGGTATGATAACTTTTGAAAGAGTTATCGTTGTCTAGACCGTATCGCGGGATGTCTCTACGTCTTGAGACATGTTATTTTTGAAGAAAATGTGTTTCCTATGTCTCAAAATTTTTCCCCAGGTACAAGTGCTCAATCCAGCCCCGTTGCTTCCCTCCCTGGTTCAAATGCTTCCTTGCTGGACTCGACTTTAGTAAGCCAACCCCCTCACTTTCCTGTCCTATCTACTCCTGAATCTGGCCCAATTGCTACTGACCTACTGGTCTCGCCCGATGCTCAGACTAACAACAATATTCCGGATAGCCCAATGTCCCCTCATTCTACTGGATACCAGGCTCCACACAGGCCCTCCTTCTCCTCAGCTCCAAGTGCACCTTCAGGCCAACAGCCCACGTCTGGGCACTTCAGTCTATCTCCCCCTTGTTCAGCACCTGGTAGCTCTTCTTCCTCCCCTTCTGAAACTTCTCCACTTTAGCCCGCAAATCAGCACCCTATAATTACTTGGGCCAAAGCTGGAATTGTTAAGCCGAAACTTATTTCCGATCTTGCAACATTAGGCACCACTCGACATCTACTTCCTCAAGTTCTTTCTACTACTATTGAGATTGAACCTAAAACACTCAAACATGCTACCCATCTTACCCATTGGAACCTTGCCATGCATGATGAATTATCTGCATTGTACAAGAATGGTACTTGGACTCTTGTTTCGCGCACTCCCTCCATGAATGTAGTGGGTAGTAAATGGATCTACAAAGTAAAACGACGTGCCAATGGATCAATGGAATGCCACAAGGATCATTTAGTAGCTCAAGCTTATACACAATAAGAGGGCATCGACTACGAACATTCAGTCCCGTAGTGAAGCCCCCAACTGTTCGGACCATCCTCGCCATTGCTCATTCACGCTCTTGTCAATTACAACAATTAGATGTATGCAATGCATTTTTGAATGGTCACCTGCAAGAGGAAGTATACATGACTCAACCTCCGGGATTTCATCACCCGGACTTCCCCGATCATGTGTGTCGCTTGCATCGAGCGATTTATGGTTTAAAACAATCTCCCAGGGCATGGTTTCAACGCCTCCATAATTATCTTCTCTCCATTGGTTTATTCAATAGCAAAGCTGATAGTCCCTCTTCATTCGACATTCGGGTACGTCACTCATGGCTATTTTGGTCTACGTAGATGACTTCATCATCACTGGTTCCTCTGCTTCAGCCGTATCTCACGTTGACTAGACCTGACATAGCCTTTGCATTCAATCAAGTTTGTCAACATATGCACTCCCCCCACACCACCCACCTCAAAGCAGTCAAGTGGATTCTTTGCTACAAAAAGGGCACTATTACCTTGTGCCTACGGTTCGACCGCTCCTCTGACTTTTCTCTCACAACATACTCAGATTCTGACTGGGGAGGTTCCTTCGATGATCATAGGTCTACTACTGGTGCTTTGTTTCTTCCTTGGTCCAAATCTTGTGGCTTGGACTGCTAAGAAATAGACTACAGTGGCTCGTTCTAGCAGTGAGGCCGAGTATCGAGCATTAGCAACTACAGTCACCGAACTACGTTGGTTCTCCTATTTATTTCGAGAACTCAGCTTATTCCTATCACCTCCGAAGCTATTTTGTGACAATGTGTCGCCTTTACATATGTCACGAAATCCCGTATTTCATGCCCGCACGAGACATATTGAGATCGATCATCACTTCGTCCGTGAACTTCGCCAACGAGGGTTCCTTCGTCTCAACTACATCTCTAGCGTGGATCAGTTGGCTGACGTTTTCACCAATGTTCTAGATAAGTCTCGTCTTCAGCTCCTGTCTTCCAAGCTGTAACTCCACCATGTGCCGCTTAGCTTGAGGGGGGTGTAAAATCGTGTGCATTATCATCCCCATAAATGTAGCGATAGTATTATTAGTCAATCAATTTATATCTCTTTTCTATATTTATGCATATCTATTAAGGGTATAGAAAGTATAGGACTCTATGTAATTTTGATATATAAATGATAAGTTACAGAAGAGATACTCACGTTGAGTTTTCTCCCCATATTTCTCTTGTTCTTTATGGCTACAGCCCTATAGCCATAAATCCCGATTAAAAATGTAAAAAAATTACTACACAAATTATGTAAAACATTTTGATGAAATGTAAAATATTTAGTAGTGAATATGTTAACCTTTTACTAAATAATGTAAAAAATATTTTATATTCAATAATTCATGTTTTATGTTTAGTAGTAGATTTTTTTATATTATCATTCCAGATTTTCCGGCTAAAACATGGTAGCAAAAAGATAGCTGGAACAGTTTCACGTTCTAAATAATACTCTCTTTCCTGTTTAAGGTTTTTAATTTTTGTTTTTTTTTTCCAAAATGGATAATAAGACTCACTTGTTATACTCACAATAACAATTCACTTATTATTTTCTATCAACCTTCTATTTCCTAATTTACTTTTTATATTTACAATATTCACTTTTCTTAATAATTGCCTTTAGTCAAACTAAGAAAAAGTTTGATTTAGAATGGAGCCATGGAGGTAGTAACTATAGAGCCCAATGGACTTGAAGTCCGGCTAATAAAGAGCCCAATGGATTTGAACATGAGCGTTTTGAATCGTTTTCCGCACTTGTAAACTACTTTTGGGAACGGTATGCCTTAAACAAGCGAATCATTAATTGGTTAACTACTAAAATGATTTGACCATAAGCTACTGTTACTACCACGCTAAATGTTTTAAGTTTGCAAACTTAATACTCCTCGGTCCCAAAGTCCCAAAGTAAAACTCCTACTTTTTTTTTATATGTGTCTCAGAATAAAGTTATTAGTTGTTTTATTTATTAAAATTGATAATGATATCCACTTATTACACTCATAATAACAATCCACTCATTATACCGTATCAACTTTTGGGCAAATTACATATTGGTGACCTGAGTTTGCCTCACATTTGCAATCCCCAACCTAGCAGTTGACATGTGCCAATTATCCACCTAAGTTTGTCAATTTGTTGCAATGTGGTGTAAAAACTAACTTTTCGTTAAATTTTTAATAGAATGACAAGCATGTGTAGTGTACATGACTTTTGAAAGAGTATTTTGGTCTATTTGTCAAGACATTTAACGAAACTAACAAAGTTGACAAAAATATCTCCATGCATAAAATATTTAACAAGATCTATAGCCCCATTAACTTAACCTTCTACATCAACACCAACATGTCCAATACCAACACCAACACCACCACCACTACTTCCACTCTTAGCCCAACATTGTGGCTGCTACTCTCCATCACCGACCTACCACTAACTACACCATCACTCACAATTAAGCATAGCCCAACTTTTTAGGGCAGCCCACTTAGTGTTTAATGAGTGGAAGAGGCCCAAACCCTAGCCCACTTACCTTCAGCTGTGTTCCTCTAACCTTGGGTGTAGAAGATCAACGCTTCTTTGACGAGAGTTACTATTTAAACCCCAAAAAACTATTAGTAAACCCCAAATGAAAAAATTGCAAAAATGTCATTGAGATTAATTACTTTTTTACCCCTTTGTTCATCTTCTCCCATTCACTCCATTCACCACTCTCCCCCCCCCACCAACCCCCATTTCCAGCCCCTTACTTTCTCTCTCTATAAAAAAAAAATCTCATTCTCAAAATTTTAACATTTTTTTTCAATAAAAAAACGAAAATTACCAGAGTCGGCCATCACCTGCCGACTTTGGGCTTAAAAGTCGGCCATACCCGGACGACTTTAGGCTTAAAAGTCGGCCACTACCGGCCGATTCTGGGAAAAAAGTCAACCACACCCGACCGACTTTTTGTAATTTTTTCCACCATACCCGGATGACTTTTTAATAAAAAGTCATCCACCACTGGCCGACCCCTTGTTTTTTTCATAAAATTCACCTAATTTTTTTGAAATTATACTACAAAAATCATTTGCATTAGCTAAATAAGTCATATAATTTTTTTTGAAATTATACTCCAAAAATTATTTGCTCATTTTAATCTTGTCTTGAATATATACTCCCTCCGTCCCGCTAATATTAGCACACTTTCCTTTTTGGGCGTCCCGTTAATATCCGCACACTCCCAAAAAGGAAACTTTATATTAATAAAATATTCACCCAACCCCACTCATTCTCTCTCCTACATTATTTTAATACTCACAACACCATTATAATTTATTACACCTTCCACTCATTCTCTCTCCACTCATTCTTTTACATTCACAACATTTTATTAAAATATCATATTTCTTAATTTCCGCGCAAACAGTGTTTATGCTAATATTAGCGGGACGGAGGGAGTATATTTTTTTAAAAAAATTATGTATATAAATTTTAGAGTATAATTTCAATAAAAATTATAATTTCTTTTAGGTATATGACTTATTTAGCTCATACAAATGATTTTTGAAATATAATTTCAAAAAAATTAGGTGAATTTTATGAAAAACAAGGGATCGGCCAATGGTGGATGACTTTTTTCCCAGAATCGGCCGGTGGTGGCCGACTTTTTTCCCAGAATCGGCCGGGTGTGGCCGACTTTTAAGCCCAAAGTCGGCAGGTGGTGGCCGACTTTTTCCGTCGGAGTCGGCGGGTAGCGGCCGACCCCTATTTTTTCATAGATGACATGCTTGGGTGATTTTTTAAGGGAATAAACTAACCAACCCCCTCTCCCTCCGGCCGGCGACCTCACCCAAACCAGTTTAAAGGGAATCGCCTTCTTCTTCTTCTTCTTCTTCTTCTTCTTCTTCTTCTCTCTCTCTCTCTCTCTCTCTCTCTCTCTCTAGGCTGTAAATGAAATGGGTGTGGGTGAGTGGGTGAATGGAAGGGTATAAAGGGAAAGTAAAGGGGTGTGTGTAATTTATTTGGGGTGATATTAGTAATGGGGTATACTCATAGTTTTTTGGGGTTTAAATAGTAACTCTCTTCTTTGACCTCTCAATTTTGTTGTTGCTTCCGCTAAGGTTTATCTGGGCTATTGTCTGGGTTATTTGAATTTCTTCACCGGTAAGTCCTATGACTTCTTCTTCTCAACGTGATCTTCTCATGTTTCTCCCTTATCCCCTCTTCATTGTAGCCATTTTTAAACCCCCTTCCTCCCTTGTTGCATCCATAGAACACACGAATTATACATACACTTTTGGGGTTTTCTCTTTCGATTCATAGAAAGAGTGAGAGAGGCTGGCAGTGGCTTAGAATTTGTGAGTTGCTTATTTGTTCAGATTGTGCATCTCTATTTCAGGAGTTCTTAGGTTAGCTCTCCCTCAATTAGGATTGATCAGTCAACAGTCTGTGTGTGTGTGTTCTTGGTGTGGCAGTTTCTAAGAGTGTTCGGGTGTGTCTTAGTGTGTTGCTACTATAGAGGGGCTGTGAATTTGAGTAATGGCTTCTTTATTTCAACCTTGGATTGGTGTTCTTGGAGATTGACTAGATTCAGATTGAATACATTGGGCCTGAGAAAAAATTCCTATTCTCTACTTCATTTATTTTCAGTCATTTAGATTGTTTTTCTTTTCAGATTCAATTCAACATTGTTACTGACTTTCAGCATTTTTCTTGTGTCCATTTGCCTGTTTTGAGTTTGTGGATCATCTGCATCATTTTTAAGACTACACAACAATGGCTTCAGAGCTTGGTTAATTCACAAACAGTGAACGATAAATAAGAAGCCTAATGTAAGGTTTCTTGAGCAAGGAAAATAAACTCATTTTTTTCACTTTAGTTTTCTAATTCTTATTTTTTTTCTATTCGTTATTTTGTTACTTTGATACTTGTTTCGTTTAGATATCATGTCTGCTTTTGGAATTGAAAATTCATTGTCTTTTATTGTTGATAATATGAATGCTTATGTGATGTATTCATTCAATGGCAAAGGTGATTTTTTGATTTTGCAACAAAAAATGAAAGGTATTTTGATTAAATTAAAAGTTTTCAAAGCTGTAACTCAACAATTCACAGAAACGGATAAACAAGAATTAAAGTTTGAAATGGATAAATGTAATTATTCTTCGATTATTTTGAATTTGTGTTCTTCTATTTTGAGAAAAGTTGGTAAACATGATAATGCTAAATCTCTTTGGGATAAACTGCAAGAATTATATGTTGAAACATCGTTACCTAGTAAAAAGTATTTGTTTTAGAAGTTCTTTCAGTTAAATTAGACTTAAACAAAGACATGGATGATAACAATGATTGCTTCACTAAATTTGTGCAAGACATTAAGAAAATCGGTGATAAGAACATTGATGAATGTAACCCTGTTGTGCTTATGAATGCTATTCCTAACTCTTATCCTGATTTTAGATATGCTATTAAGTATGGTAGGAATGATATTGTGTTTGATAGTGTGATTAACGGGATTAAAAGTAAATATTTGGAATTAAGAGTTAATAAGGATAAATCAAATCTTGGTGAGGTTAATATGGTGAGAGGACGACCAACTAAAAGGACTAATAATCAAAATATTAAACATGATAAGGTTGAATCAAGTAAGAAAATGAGAGTAAAAGAAGTAAGTGTAGATCTGGTAAAAGTAACAGGAAATGGTATAACTGTATGGAATTGGGTCATCATCGAAAGGAATATATATCCTAATCCTAAAAAGAAGTCTGTGAATTAAGATCTACAAATTGACTGTAATTTTGCTTATGGTGGAGAAGATTATGTTGCTTTTATGGTTACTGAAACTATGGTAAATTATGTTCATTATATAAAAAAATGAATGGTTGTTAGATTATTCATGCATGTTTCACATGAAACCTGATAAAAACATGTTTCATGCATATAATGACATGAAAAACGACTCTGTTTCTTTAGCTAATGATAAAGAAAAAAATTTATATGTTTGCATTGCTGAACCTATATCTATTGATAATGCTTATGTTGCTAAGGAAGATAAAACAAATTTTTGGCATAAAAGAATAAAAGACTAGGACACATGAGTTATAAAGGCTTAGATATTTTGAACAAAAATGGTGTTTTGGTAGAGATAAAGATCGAGACTCCCTCTTCCTATGGTGACTTCTTCGATGCATTCGGGTTCGCCACGAAATCATAAATAAGGTCTACCAAGGATTGAAAAGCATTTGGTACAGAGTTTCCACCTCCCTTTTTCGGCATAGACAAATTACTTTTGAAACGTAACACGAACCGATTTTTTCTATTCCGGCCTTTTTTTAGCGTAGCGAAATGGGGCTGACGCCTGCCCAGTCCCATAAGGTCAAGGAAATTGGTGACCTGATGACATGGAGTCGGCGACCGATGCCCCAGTGAACGGCGACCGTGTAACTATAACAGAATTCAGAAAAAAGAAAAATAATTTCAAAAAACAGAAAAAGAAAATAAAAAGAATTTAAAAAAAATCAATAGAATTTTGAAAAGAAGAAAAAGAATTAATAGATGAAGAAAAGGAAAAAGAAGAAGAAGAAGAAGAGGAGGAAGATCAACAATGCTTTGCCTTTTCTTCCTATGGTAGAGTGTAACCTTGACTAACTTTATTTAGAGAATTAAAGTCTTTAGAGAGAATATCGAGCCGCGGGTCTTCTAAATCAATCCATGAAATTCATTTTTCAAAACCATCATTATAAAAAATATAATGAAGCCTTTTAAAAGAGCCGAAAATGATATTGTCATTTAGACAAACAAAATATTCGAATTCGTAAGAACTCAACGAGATTCCCTTATGATTTAAGGCCCATTGAGTTCTTACCCTTTCATGTCAACAACTCAATTCCCGGTAACAACCGAGCGCACAACTAGATTCATAGAAGAAATGCCCAATTTCGAAGGGTTACTAACCTTAATAGACGAAATGGGAGGGATAGAAGAAGATGAGCTCGCCCTTAATGAATAGTCAAGGAGAAGAAGTAAAGGAAAGTTTCCAAGTGGAATTTCCCAAATAAATTGTCTTCATTTTAGGGACATATAACCACACCTTTCAAACCAGATTGACGCATTCAACTGATTGTTCAGTCAGTCAGATGCATGCCTTTCTCAGCGTGAGGCAGCATTTCGAAGGATCAACACTTTGTTCCCCCTGGTTCCATACGAGACATTTTTTTCTAGCGACAAACTTAATATCTTGATGAAAGAGCCCCTTACATTTTTCATAGGATCGGGGATATCCTCTGGCTTCAATTCTCCATTCTTTGCCAATTTAATTTCCAACAACCGTATTAATAGCCATTTTTTGAGGAAGTGTACCGATTCGAAAGAAGTTAAGTCTACATACGTCGACATGACTTTAGGTTTTTCTCACCATCTTAATCATTAGCTGAATACCCATTTTTTCACATCTCATTGAAGCTTCCATCAGAGCGAACGGGTCTTAACCCTCGGAGGACGGCTAAGAATGTCCATTAAAAGGTTTCACCGATGTGCTCCTTTTTAAAGTCGAAATAGAACTATCGGTGCAGGAGTACCACGCTTCGTGACTGCGGCCTTTAGCCATACGGTATTTGCCAGTAGTATCATCCTCCCTGTTGGTTGTGGAGACACTTGCTCATAGAAAAGGCCTCAACCTTCTAACTGCGTATTCTTACTTATTGAGTATAGAATCAATCTTCTTATCCTTTTTCATACCAACAAAATTGTTCCGTTATTCCCAATATAATAAAACAAAGATGAATAGTAACCCTTGCCCTGAACTCAATTTCTTCAAAGGCAATGAATCGAGAGAATTTTGAATTAGAGCTTTAGATTTTTGTTTATCCTTTGTTGTAATAGTATCTCAGGGTTTGCAGCGACGCCATAACACCAAAAGGACTCTCTCAGAAGACGGACAAACATCGACTGGACGTAAACCCTGGACTCAGTCAATACCAATCAGTTACAACAAAATATAGGTAGTCAAGATCGTGGAAAAGGAACAAAATTCTACTGGTTTTTTGTGTTGTGGGAACCATGAAGGAAAATACAAATGTCGTGGGTTTCATTGCGAGATTCCTTTTTGCAGATGAGCCAAGACTCGTATTCGCTTTCCATAGGTGGCTGGTCGAGAATGAAGGAGGAGATATCTTGCATGCCTTTATGCGACTCTTATGTGATGGATAAACAACATAGAGTGTCTTTTCCCAATCCCCCTAATCTTAATTGTTCTTCTATCAAATAAATTCTTGAGTATTTGCATGTTAATGTGTGGGGCTCAACTATGAAGCCACTCAAGGTGGTAATAGATACTTCTTATCTGTTATTGATGACTTTTTGCGTAAAATATTAGTGTTTTTAATGAAACACAATTCTGAAGCTTTTGATAATTTCAATACTTGGAAAGTCATGATTGAAAATCAAACATGTATACAGATCAAAGTGCTTAGGACTGATAATGGACTTGGATTTTGCAATCATTTGTTTGATAACTTTTGCCTAGAGAATGGGATAAAAAACATAATATTGTGTCGTATGTACTGCAACAAAATGATGTTTCTGAACGTATGAGTAGATCTCTATTAGAAAGAGTTAGAACCATTCTTGTTACTTCTGGCTTGTCCAAACGTTTTCGTGGTGAGGCAGTGATGACTGTCTCCTATCTTATAAATAGGTCTCCATCTGTCCCTTTAAATGGTAGATGTCCCAAAGCTGTTTTTTCTTGAAAACATGTTGATTATTCAAATTTGAAAATTTTTGGTTGTGCTGCGTATGCTCACAGAAAAAAATGATAAACTTGAACCTCGAACTGTGAGGTGAATTTTCTTGGGATACCCGGAGGGTGTTTAAGGGGTATAGATTATGGGTAAGGGAGGAACCGAGTTTCAAAGTGATCATTAGTCGTGATGTTGTGTTTAATGAAACGAATTTCCTTGCTTGAATGTGCCTCCCCCTCCCCATGCTCCAAATAGGTGGAGCACTCTTATGTGCTTATTCCTGCTATTATTAATGAGCATGTTGCACAACTTGAAAATGAGACTCCTCCTATTGATAATCCTACTAATGTGAATGAGCAAAATGTTGATAATGAAAATAAAGATATTGAAAATGATCATAATGAGGTGGCTGCTGCTTTGACTGATTACCAACTTAGTCGTGATAGATATATACGCATATCTAGGCAACCTTCCCATTTTTGATGATTTTGATATGGCTGTGTTTAGTGTGTTTGAACTTTGGATATATAGATAATTATGAGCTTAAAACCTATAATGTAGCTTTAAATTTTGTTAACAAGAATGAGTGGATTGATGATATGAATGATGAAATGAATTTTTTAAATGTTAATGATACTTGAACTTTATTGCCTAGATCAAAAAACTGTTTGATTGTTTATTGTAAGTGGCTCTATAATGTCAAGAATGAATCAAATTCTACTAGATTTAAAGCTAGACTTGTAGCGCAAGGTTTTACTCAGAAAAAAGGTATAGATTACACTAAAATATTTGCTCTTTTGTGCTAGTAAAGAGCATTGCTCCCAAAATGACTTTGAGATAGATCAAATAAAAAAAAATACCATACTCAAATGTTATTGGTTCTGTTATGTACCTAATGGTTAGTACTCGCCATGATATTGCTTATGCCATTTTATGTTTAAGTCGTTATATGTCAAATCCAGGAATGCCCCATTGGCGAGCTCTCAAATAGTTATTGAGGTACTTAAAGCATTCAAAGTTATGGTTTGAAGTTTTTAAAGTGTGATGAAGGTATAAAATTGGTTGGCTATAATGATTCTAGTTATGCCAATATAGGGACAATAGAAAATCTAACACTTCATATGTTTTTACCTTATGTGACTTGTATTAGTTGGAAATCTCAGTTACAACCAATTGTGTCACTGTCTACAACACAATCAGAATATGTGGCTATAACCGAGATTATAAAAGAGGTCATATGACTTAAAGGTTTAATTTCTGAAATTGGTTTTTTAAATGACAAAGTGATAGTATTTTCTGATAGTCAATCCGGCATTCAGTTAGGTAAGTATCTTGTTTTTCATGATAGAACTAAACATATTGATGTTATGTATCATATCATTCATGACGTGGTTGCTAAAAATGTTGTTTGTCTTGAAAAATTTAACACCAATTTTAATCCTGCTAATATGGGAACTAAATGTTTGTCTGTTTCAAAATTTTTAAACTTATTTGAAAATTTTGAACTTTGATAATTCGTGTTGATGCTTGTGTTATTTTGTCCCAAAAATCCTCTTCTTAACTTTATGTGCATTGGGGTGTCTAGATTCTTTTCTTTCTTCGTGGTAGGAATAAAACAAGATTTTTTTTCTTTCGTGCCTCCTACTCTTGTGTTGGATCAAGTGCGGAAGGAATGGGGATGATGAGTATGCCCAACAGTGTGCATGTGAGAGTGTTCTTGGTGTGGCAGTTTCTTAAAGTGTTGGGGTGTGGCTTAGTGTGTTGTTGTTATAGAGGGGCTGTGAGTTTGAGTGTTGGCTTCCCTTTTTCAACCTTGGATTGGTGTTCTTGGATATTGACTGGATTCTGATTGAATATATTGGGCCTGAGCCAAAATTCCTATTCTCTACTTAATTTATTTTCAGTCATTTCGATTGTTTATTTGTTCAGATTTAATTCAACATTGTTACTGACTTCCTGCATTTTTTTTTTGTCTATTCTTGTTTTGAGTTTGTGCATCATCTGCATCATTGTTAAGATTACACAACAATTTCAAACGAGAAGTAAAAAAGCAGTCCACCACCATTAACAAAGCACAGTTCACCATTACCACCATCTTTGCGTTACCACCACCAAAAATAGCCTTCACAAAAGAGAGGAATTCAGACTCAAAAATCACATATCAGTAGATATGATTCAAAGAGAGAACTATCAACACACACAAAAACACATTTGCAGATTCGAGCCAAATTTAGGATTGGAGATTCGAAATCTGAAGAACCCTAGAACGAGAATTCTGATTGCGATTCTAATTGTGATATGGGTTTTTTTGTTCAAGAATCCGCCGCCGTCGATGCCATTATTGAAAGTAACCCTAATTATTGTGTTGGATTAAGAAATCGAATTTGGATGAGATTTAATCATGAAATTGGATTTGGATTTGAATTTGAATTTGAATTTGAATTTGAGAAAGGAAAGTTGAGTGGGTTGGGAGATAGTGCTAGTCGGAAGTGGTTGAAGGTGGTGGATTGGTGGGGGAAAGGATGGTGAGGGAGACGATGGTGGGAGAAAGCGGGGGAGAAACTGGGGTTGCATTCAACAATGGGGAAAAAGAAGGGGAGGGGGTTTAGTTGGTTTTTTTTTTTTTAATTTATAATTGAGGAAAATAAATTAGACTTTTAGGAAGTTTAGAGTTTTCATTTGACCCCTAACTAAAAATTAATTTTATATTATCCTTGGTTAATTTGCATATGCTCGACACGTGATAACTTAACGAAGATATCCTATCAAAACTCATATTCGGTGCACATGACTGTCATTTTGTTACAAATTAACGATTTGTTAGGTTTTACGCCAAATTTTAACAAATTGACATACTTAGTTGGTTGATTGGCACAATTCAACTCTTAGGTTGGGAATTGCAAATAAGAGATAAACTCAGGTCACCAATTTGCAATTTGTCCATCAACTTTCTATCTCATATTTTACTTTTAATACTCACAATATTAAATCCCATGAAAAGTCGAATTCTAAACATTATTATCGGGAACACGAAGATAGTACTATTCTTCTTGTTGTTGCTCTTTAATACTCCCTCTCTCTGTCCCATAAAATCTTATCTATTTTGCTATTTTGGGCGTCCCACTTTAAAGTCACTTTTCTAAAAAGAAAACTTTTTAATACTTCTTTATTCATGGAACCCACTTGTCATAATCACAACAACTATTCACTTACTATTCTCTACCCCAATTTCTCTCTCCTATCCACTCACAACTCCTACTTTAATAACATTATATATATTTACTCCTTACTTTCCATTTTCTACAGTAAATGGGTAAGCTAATGTGGAAAGAAGGGAGTATACTTTTGCACCGTTTTTCTTCTTTGTTTCGTCATATGTTTCCTAACAGACCTCCAGGAATAGTATTGGACCTATAGCACAAGTGTCTAAGATGGCTTCCTGGCCTCAACACGTTATGCTGTGCTACATATACATGTGTGTATTCTGTGACGAGTTCAGATTTTTTTATTTTTAAAGGGTCAAGGTTTTCATAAAATATTTATTATTATTATTATTATTATTATTATAATTGAGATATTTAAATTTAATAAATAAGGAAGTCAAAATATTGATTTAATATAAAATTTTCTCAAAATTATTATAACTGAATGTCAAAATTTTATTTTGTATAGAGATATTATTCAAATCAATCACCTTTTAAATATTAAAATATTGTTCAAATCAATCACCTTTTAAGTATTAAAATATTTTCAAAAAAAAAAAAATTGCATTAAGTTAAGCATTAAGTGAAGGTGATGCAGATTTGTGAGTGATCCAATTTTTTTATTTTTTTTTGCCATCCCTAATAATCACCCAAAAGCAAAAGAGGCATGATATTAAAAAGGACCAAAGATATGAACAAACAAACCTATTAAAATCTTGCTAAATTAACTACTCCATCAAGCAACCAAACACATACATTTCATCTTTTTCTTTTTAGAGTAGATGAAGAACACAAAGGGGACCTTCTTCAATAGAGAAAGGGGTTTGATTTTGCTGTCCACCCATAAAGTTTGTTAAGTATCAAGGTCCTCCTCTGGATTTAATTTCATATTATTGTCCACCCTTTTACAATAGATGAACTATTTTTCACTTACTTTAATTGAAAACATGTTTTATTCATATTAATTATAATTAAATTTCTAAAAATCACATAAGACCGAATGAAATAAATTTTAAATTAAAGTGATATAAAAAAATTCAGTAATACTCTACATTGAATAGATGAGTTATTAAGTAATAATTATTTATCAACTATTTCATCACATTTTTAAATTTTCTTATTTATTCATGCCAAAATCTTGAAAAAAACTAGTTTTTTCGTAACATAAGAAAAAAACTAGTTTTAAAACACTAAGTCTAACTAATAAGAGTGATGAACGGTTCTAAAAACTAGTTTTTTTATAACATTTTGAAAAAACTAGTTTTTCACAAGAGTTACTCATTATTCATTAAATTTTATTATAGTTTTTGATAAATAATCATATAAATAGCTTAATATTTATAATTCAATTAACACTTTTAGAGTAATATTAAATATTAAATTATAATTTTAGAAATAATAATAATAATTTTAGATTTACAAACGTTAATATTTGATTCCTTTTTAATAATTATTAATATATTTACTATGTTAAAAATGTTTTATTACAAAGACGGATATAAGAAAAGTTATTGAATAAGATAAAATAAATTAAAATATTTTTTTTTAAATCGGTAAGATAAAATTTGTTAAAATGTTATGGAGAGATGATTAGTAATTATCAAAATTAATAACTTATTTCTTAATATCTTATTTATTTAATATAGACGGTTAGTGAATTTTAATACTCCCTCCGTCCCAGCCCAAGCTTCACTTTTTGCCATTTTGGATGTCCCGTTAAAAGCTTCACCTTTTCTTTTTTAGCAAAGAATCTTTACTATTTTCTCCACTCATTCTCTTTCCTAATTCACTATTACACTCACAACACTTTTCAAATTTACTATTTCCTCCACTAATTCTCTCTCCTAAGACTACCCACAATGGTTTCAACCCACTCCCTCATTTCATCTAACACTTTTTACACTTTTTCTCATCCACCTAATATTTCATCTACCCATTTCATCTACCCCCCTACAATAACTAACTTAAATTAAATTTCAACTCCCTCTAACTCATCATTCTATACCCCACCACTTTGAGTATTTTTTTTTGTGTCCAAATCAAATGAAACTTATATCAATTTGAAGGGGAAAAAAATGATGAATTTTGGTGAAAAAAAATTTAAAAAAAATTAATTTACTAGGCGATAATTCAACTCAAATTGAAAAATGAGGGTTTTTTTTTTTTGTGTCCAAATCAAATGAAACTTATATCAATTTGTAGGGAAAAAAATAATGAATTTTGGTGAAAAAATATTAAAAAAATTTTAATTTACTAGGTGATAATTCAACTCAAAGATTTGAGATAATTTTTTTTTTTTTTTCGAAAATCCAACTGACCTATCAAAAATTGACACGTGGCGAAAAAGAAAAAAAAAAGCTTTCAGCTGGCTGAAACTTTTAATACAGCCATTTCATCCCACCTTAATTCAGTTAGCCATTGCACCAATTCATACGGGATGAAATGGGTTTCATCCCCCATTGTAAATAGCCTAATTCACTATTACACTCACAACATTTTTTCTTCTCACCTATTTTCGTAATTTACGTGATTTGAAAAAAGTGAGAAGCATGGACTGGGAAGGAGGGAGTATATTACTTACTCCCTCCGCCCCACTATAAATTACACACATTCCTCATTAGGCATTTCATTACAAACTACACACTTCATAAAATGAAAATATTTTATTACTTTTATACTAAAGAGACTCACATGCATACTTACAACAACAATTAATTATCAGAAAATTTTGGAGGAAACCCATTTCTCCATAAGTTATAAAAAATTTTGTTTTTAAATATATCGACTTGGTGTTTTAAAGCCTAAACTCACTGTTTTAAGGCCTAAACTCGCTATTTTATTTTCTAGCTTAAACTCGCTGTTTTAACGCCTAAACTCACTATTTTATTTTCTAGGTATTTTAAGGCCTAAATTCAATGTTTTAAGGTCTAAACTCGATATTTTTAAGAATGAAAGTGGGCTTTTTATAACTTATGGAGAAACAAATTTCTTCTAAAACTTACTCATTCATTATTATTTTCTATCTCACTTTATCTCGCATATCTCACTTTTCATACTAACAACCTCTAATTCACAATGATCCTCCTCAAATCTTGTGGGGGGCGTGTTAAGGATCACAATGATCCTTCTCAAATCTCGGCTTCATATTAGCATTTATCAAATATTTTTTTTCCTAGTTTAACTAATCATATACTCCCTCTGTCCCATACTCCCTCCGTCCCACTCGAAGCGTCATTTTTTACCCAAAAGGGTGTCCCGTTTAAAGCGTCACCCTTTCCTAAAAAGGAAATATTTTATAATATTCTATTACCCCATCCACTATTCCCTCCACTAATTCTCTCTCCTCTACACTCACAACACTTTTTAAATTCACTATTTCCTCCACTAATTCTCTCTCCTATTTTCAAATTACACTCACAATATTTTTTCTTTCCACACTTTTCCTTAATTTGCGTGTCACCCCCAAAAGGGTGACACTCTTGGCGGGACGGAGGGAGTAAAACATTACCCCTTTTACTATTTTGGGCATCCCACTTTAAAGTCCCACTTTCCTAAAAAGGAAAAAAAATTACTATTCTCTTCACTCATTCTCTCTCCTCCCACTCACAACACTTTTCAAATTTACTATTCTCTCCACTCATTTTCTCTCCTCTCACTCATAACACATACTTTAATAACATTATTTCTTATTTTCCGTTCTCAATAATAAAGGGGTAAAAATTTTCGAGACGGAGGGAGTATATTTTTAATTTGTATTTTATAATCATGTATATCTATAACTAGATTAGTAACAACAACATATATTATATATATATACTCCCTCCGTCCCATTAGTAATGGGAAATTTACTGTAGATACGGGAATTAAGGAAAAGTGAATTATAGTGGAGGAAATAGTGAATTATAATGGTGTTGTGAGTATTAAAATAATGTAGGAGAGAGAATGGGTGGAGGGAATAGTAAAGATTCCTTTCCATTTTAGGAAGTTTGTGGTTTGTAATGGGACGACCAAAAAGGAAAGTTTGTGGTTTGTAATGGGACGGAGGGAGTATATGTTATTCTTGTGAATAATAAAATCATCTTTTGCCCACTTCTATATTTACTACATTTTTTCTTAATTTTGTGTAAATAGTGAATATTTAATTTGTAGTGGGATGGAGGGAGTATATTTTCAATTAATTATTTTGATCGTATGTGAATTTTTTAGCGTTGTAATTGTAAGTAATGTAAGACAAATAAATCAATACTCCCTCCGTCCCTGTCGACTTAGGACTTTTTGCCATTTTGGGCGTCCCACCCGACTTAGGACGGCCCAAAATGGAAACCTTAAATCACTATTCTCTCCACTCATTCTCTCTCCTACATTATTTTAATACTCACAACACCATTATAATTTACTATTCCCTCCACTCATTCTCTCTCCTATTTTTAAATTACACTCACAACATTTACCTTTTCCTTAATCCCCGTGCCATTTCAAAAAATCCTAAGTCGGTCGGGACGGAGGGAGTATAATATATTAAATTAGAAGAATTTTCTGTTTTTACATCTCGCCACGTCGTTTTATTACGTGGAATTCCACGTGACGTTATATAATAAGCCGACTCAACTAATCCATGAAATTCAAATTGAAGAGTTTTAAATTTTTATTTTTATCCAAAAACGTATGATTAGTTAAGATATTTTTCAAATGCAATTATCAATATAAAAAGTATAATTTAAAATCTAATTAGTATTAGTAGATTAGCATTATTTTTAGCGTTTTCTCTCTCTAAGTACTCACTCTGTCCCATAAAATCTTACCCACTTTGTCATTTAAGGCGTTCTACTTAAAAGTCATATTTTTCTAAAAAGAATTTTTTTTAATACTTCTTTATTCATGGGACCCACTTGTCATACTAATAACAACTATCTACTTACTATTCTCTACCCTCTTTCTCTCTCCTACCCACTCACAACTCCTACTTTAATAATATTACTTCTTATTTTTCGCGTGAAACAGTAAGTGAGCAACATAATAATATGGGACGGAGGGAATATGTCTTTTAAGTAATTCATCGCCATGTGAAATTTTATATCAAATTCTTTAACAGATTTATCATTCTGTTAGTAGATAAAATATCATTTTATTGATCACTTTTTTTATAAATAGCTGCATTGGACCAGTAACAAAAGTTTATATGCTAGCTTACCATGATTTTTTCTTTTTGGGTGTATGTGAGAGAGTGAACATTCTTAATATCAATTGTACCAGTAACAAAAGTTTTTTATGCTAGCTTTCCAAATAAATTCCGATTGACATATTTTATTCTTTTTGATTTATTTAGTCATATGAAGATGAAGCTTGAACGGAATAAAGTAATGGGCTAGGCCCAGCGATCAAGCCCAACTTTATAGAGATTATTGCCACTACATTTTTAGTGGGCTAGGCCCAATGATTACAAGGCCCCAGGCCCATCATCAAAAGATCAGTCAACCTAGCTCATTGTCCGACCTACGTAGTCCCGACCTAGCTATCGTCCGACATACGATCCGGATTCTACTCGGGTATACTCCGACCCTATCCATCAGTCAGGTCGACCTGGATCCAAATAGGCGACCTCGACCTACGAGAGTACGTCGACCTACTGTAAGTGCTCCAATTTGAGTTTTTAGTATTTTTTCGTTCGAAAACTAACGAAAGCCTTCACATTCTTAATCTAAACCTTAACTTTTCTAACAAAACCTAACTTTTTTAACAAAGCAAGGGTAAGTTGGGGATTGCTATTTGGAGTTAAGCAAGGTAAAGAATCTTACAAAGGGTAAAAATCCGAAATGGGTAAGCTGTAAATAACAGCTGGTTGAGTATTTGAAAAATATATTCCTTTTGTCCAAAGCCTGCAGCAGCATTTAATGAACAGTGCACGCTGACATACATATCCGCGCGGATGGAATCGAATTTTCCAGAGGCCTATAAATAGAGCCCCTCAGTCTCATTTTTAACAAGAACAATTCACACACAGCAATATCACTGGCGAAAATATTGTAGAAAACAGTGGAAATTCCTTGGATTGCCACATTTTTCTTAATCATTTTCTCAAATTTCACTCACTAAACACTCTCAAATTCAAGTCTCAAACACAAATCCAAGGAAGATAGGATACCACCATTGGTAAACCCTCCTCCTCCTTACCTTAAACCTCCCTCATCCATGCATGCATCTCATACTTTAAAGATGTAACTTGCTCTTCCACTTGTTGTTCAAGAGGATCTCCATGGAAGTTCATCTCCATGGATGATCTTCTATAAAGATCCACATTCCTTCTAAAATGTTGTCTTTTATCTTACATAAAATAGTTGTTACTTGACCTAAAGTGTGGTCACCTTGGAGTGCATCTCCATGGATGATTACACTAAATGGTCCACATTTTCATCTCATGTCATTGGTCTTTACTTGACCTAAAATGAAGTCACCTTGGAATAAATTTTCATGAATGACCATTTTACAAGGTACAAATTGTTTTTTACTTCCTTGAAAGCATTTTCTTAACCTAAAATCAATTTTCATACATAAATCTTTATTTCAAGTTAAATCTCCCCCATCCCAAGCAAATGAAGTGCTTCAAGTCCTAATGTACCCTAAGGATGGCTTGATATAGTAGATCACCACTAAACAAGTTTAGTGATCACTAATCAAAGCCTAAGAAAATGGGGACAAAGCATGGATGCAAACCCCCTTAAAATCACATTTTCCTTCTTGAGAATGTTGCTGTCCAGTAGCATTTCTCTAAGATCTCTGTCCATTGTTTAATTTTTTGGACACAGAAAAACTTGGAATTTGGTGTTGACTACAAAATACTTTTTGTAGCTAACATCCATAGGATTCCAGACATATTTTTACTTTATTTTTTACGTGAGTCTAACTCCCTTTTTCAAATTATTTTCCAAAGGTCAGTTTAGCAGTCTCTGGAAATCTAGATTTCATATCTGTGATTTCCAGAGGGTTTTGGTCCATCAAATCACCTCCAATCATAAAAATATTATGCAGTCACCTTATTTAAGATGTTTTGAACAACTTTCATTCTCTGACTTTCCCCAGATTCTGAATTTTTAAAACTCTTAAATCCATTTTAAAATCAAGTGTCCACTGTCTTTTTCATTCTGGCAGAATTGACTTTCAACTTCAAGGAGTCTTTTGAGTACCAAAACTCAATCCTAAAATCATACCAAAAATCATGGGACTTGTTTAATTTCTTACAAAGAGTTCTCAATTTTTAGTTTTCTCAGTTTGCATTTATTTTAAACAAAGACACACACACACACACACAAATGATTTTAAGCTAGGAAGACTCGTTTTACGAGGCATTCCGGGTGAACCCTAACGTTCTTCCCGGAGTGTAACGTGACCTCCGAACTCAAATCTCTCATTTCGAGCATTTTTCAAAGTTTTGGCCCTTAAAATAAAAATGGCGTGGCGACTCCCATTTTGTTGATTTTCAAAAGAAAAGAAAAATCGCGGTGGCACATTCATCACAGTGGCGACTCCGCTGGGGACGCAAATAAGCTTTATCTTTAAAAAATAAAAAATAAAAAAATGATATTTGGTATATAGGTGAAAACCATTAAGTTTCCTGTACCGCTCCCTAACCCGGAGCTTGGGATAAATTATGGTCTAACATAGCCACGTACCGGTATCATTGTTTTTAAAAAAAAAAAAAAAGAAAAAAAAGAAAAGCTTTTGTGGGTCAAACTTCCGTCCCGACATTTGAAACCATTTGTATTGTGTGTGTGTGTTTGTTTTGCACATTTCGTGTTGTTTTGACTGTCCCGGAAGAATCGGTATCTTGACTGTCGGAATCATTTTCTTAACTGTTTGAATTTTGTGCCTATGTGCTTATGTGTTTATTTGTTTTCAAAAAAAAATTTCAAAAAAAAATTTCAAAAAAAAATTTCAAAAAAAAAATTTCAAAAAAAAAATTTCAAAAAAAATTTCAAAAAAAATTTCAAAAAAAAATTTCAAAAAAAAAGATTTTCAAAAAAAATCATTTTCAAAATTTTTGCATGCATCATTCTCTTTAAGACACATGTGAAAATTTCTATTTTACTCAGAAAAAGAAGATAGACTGCTTGCACACTACGCGCACTTGGCCTTACACTGCACACTACGTCCTTAACCCGGGGAAATCCCAGTAGCAGCCCGTTTGGCCTTATTACGCCTCTCGGTGCGAGCACGGGACTACCCAAACATCCCTTGGAGCCTCGTGTCGACCATGCACTTGTCTGTGACACACTTTGTCCGAGACCCGATTGGTTTTTAGTCTGGTCCGTGTCGTGCCCTGTCTGTGTATACACCTTTCCTGTCAAGCCTTAGTCGTCATACCAAGTCAATATCTTTCGGGGATCCTAATCAGTCGAAGTCATGCCGGTTTTCCACCGCAAACTTTGACCAGATATTGACTGACGCCTTGACTTTGACTTTGACTGACACAACTTATGCACCAACTCCCGGCATGACACTGAGTCATCAAGGATTAATGATTATTCCATGCCTAATTACGGCCTAACTGACGACGGGTCAAGATCAGTGATGGAAATTTATCAGTCAAAACCATGCCGACTTTTCGTCGAGCCCTCCGGACATGATCTTGACCTTTGACGTCAGCTTTGTCTGTAATTTACATCGAATGCTCGTTGAGACTCGATTACCCGCCAGACTTTAGGATCGTTTTTCTTTTCGATCGGTGGGACCTGCTTGCCCTACGGAACCCTTGTTCGGGGTTACAGGTTGAGGGTCCGCAGGCGTAGTGATGGGACCCACTGATCCAGGAATCAGAGTAGTTTGCGAAAAAGAAGAGCAATCTTTTCCAACAGCTTAGGTTTAATAAAATACGTTTTAAGTAAACTGGAACAAATAACTGCATGTTGCATGAGCCTTAAGCCCAAGCACCTACCCTTCTCCACTCCCAAACATCTGAACCCTCGTGTCTTTCCCCCCGCAGCTCCTCACAAAGCTTGGTTTCGGGCGCCGGGTCACCGTTTGATCAGTTGGGAAGAGTCAAGCGCATCGTCAGCTTCACCATTTGTTTCGACTCCGGGTTTCAGAATGTCTGCATCAGCCGGTAACGATGGGGACAACATCACTCCGCCTCCCGAAATCCCTCAGACAGATCAACATTGGATCCGGTTGGTAGAACAGATGAGACTGCGACATGAAGCTCAAATTGACAACCTTCTGGGGGCCTTCAGGAGCCATGGTTTGGCTGTCAGTCTCAATCCCGATGACACTTTTACCATAAAGAATGAAGAAAGTCCTACTCCCACTCTCAATCGTCCCGGGATACCACCCTCGGCTTCCTATGTCACCACTGCAGGAACTCCTGCCCGTCGACTTACAGGTCAGCTAGCCCCCAAACAGAAGTTCAAAGCGCCACCATTCCAACAGCAGTCAAGGATGGATCAGTTCAGTATGCCTCAGCAGCCGTCGGGCGTCCCCTCTCAAGATGATACCGGTCCTGCAAACATCATTAGAGAGAATGAAGATTGGGGAACAACGGAGGAAATGTGGTTAGTCATCAGGGCTCTTGAGGAACGCCAGAATAAACAGCAGGCCTGGATCGAAGAAGCCACACGTCATTTCGGAACATTGGCAATCCCCCAACTGACTGGGGCTCCCCTAAAGGACAAATATGTACCTGTTTCCCCGGATCCTAATGCCTCTCATTACTCGGCAGAATCCAACCATTTGCTTTCTGGTGAGCCCAACAGTAAATCTCCCCAGACTGGTTCAACTCAGAGTCATTCTAGCACAGCTCAACCCGAGGTCCCAAATCCACCACCAGTTGCCGAGCACATTTGGTGGGATATCTGTGACTGCCCCGATTGCCTCGAAAGGGACTATCAAGATTGGATAAGCGAGGACCGCCCACCTAAGAAGAAGAAAGCTTCCTCGCAGCAGAAATTGAAAGAAAGGTTCGAAGCCGGTGATACCAGTGTGGGTACTCTCGGAGAGCCATCCGGAAGGTTCGATTACTACGTACTCTACTCCAGCCAGTCCTCCCTTCCTCCAAGCCATGCCGCTCTAGAACAAACAGGGGTTAGAAGGCCGAAAAGTCCTGCTGACAACAGAGTTCAGGCCTTGGGATACAAGAGTACCTCAGATCTGGGTAATCTCACTGCCAGTCAGAAGTCTAATCCCCTGCGGGATCAGCCAAGATTCAATTTGTCCATCTTCCGAGCACGTACCAACAAAGAAAGGTCAAGGCCAGTTTGGCACTCGCACTCAATCAATGTGCTGGCCAAGGGTGGCAACCGCCACAAACAGCCTCAACACAACTTTGAGGCCTCAGCAAAAGCTTTACCTCGCAAAAGAAAGACAGGAAACGGATGGCTTGATGACTCCCCTTCTCCTGATAGGGACCAAATCTATGATCCCCGGATGTATGGTAGTATGATCACCTTCTGCGACGAAGACCTGCCAAGAGACGCCTCCGTGCACAATGAAGCCCTGTACATCACTCTCCGGCTCAACACCATATCACTCCCCAGGGTATTGGTGGACAACGGATCAGCCTTTAACGTCCTTCCCCTCAGCATGATGCGGGCCCTACGCATCAATGAAAGGCACATGATCCCATCTACCCAGACTGTCAAGGCCTACGACGGCACGTCTCGTCCTATCCTGGGGACGGTGACTCTGGAGCTCTGGTTCGAAACCCAAATGGTGCCAGCAAAATTCCATGTAATGGACATTCAGTCCGAATTCACAGCTCTGTTGGTACGCCCTTGGCTACATCACATGAAAGTCATAGCTTCCACTCTCCATAAATGCGTCAAGTTCATTAACCGTCAGGGAGATCTTGAAGTCATCCGAGGGGACAGTTTCCTCATAGGGAACGAAGCCGAGACAGCAGTCAAGCGTGCCCGCAGCCAGAGACTGGGGCTACCTCCTTCAAATCAACCAAGGGACTATCAGGGCAAGTCCCATCAGAATCCCTCAGAGTCCAGTGATGCTAACTATGTCAGCGTACTTGAGCAGACAGACCCTGAAGCAGTCCGATACATCAAGTTCAATTGCCGTTTCCATCATTTGGAGGCAGACTGGAAAGAAACACTGAGCATCGCCATGATACGGGCACGTAAACCCCTAATCTCTAATCGAAGATTTTTCAGCATTCTTCAAGCCAGCTCTCTGGCCCCGCCAGGCGGGGAAGTCCTTGTGATAAAGGTCGACAAGCACCGTCATACTCGTCTCGAATGCATGGACGTGGTATGGGATGTCCTCCACGAGGAATTACCCGCTGAACCCCTTTTCTCTAGTGAAGGATGCGATGTTTCCCTAGCAGCTCCCGCTCCACATTCGAACGCAAGACGTCCCTATATCTGGGTAGAGCCTTCAGACGGTAACGAATCAGGACTCTCCGGGGTCGAGGACTCGGCGTATTCGCAAGCAGATCCCTACATTCATATGCTCATTCTTGAGAATGGCATCAGTCCCGATAATGTCACCTACGATGAGGAAGTTATCAAGCTCACCACTTTGGTCCCGACTGCTCAAGAAGACCCAAAGTTTGAGTTTGAGCTGACAATGCCGAAAGCCAAAGCCGCGGAATTCCCTTCAGACGACTGGGACGGTCCCGTTATGCAACAGTTATTCGGGGAAGAGGTCCAGGTACCAGATCTGATCGACTTCGGTTCAGTCAAAGAGATGGTAGCAATGATCGAGGAAGGAGAACAGAAACAGTGCAATTCCCGAGTCACGAAGCCCCTGACAGCAATGCCACTGAAGAATTGGGAAATCCTCTCGGGTCCGGCCGCAACCAAGGAGGAAATGATCACCAAGCTTGGATTGGTCCCCCGGCCCCTTATGTCAACCTATGTAAAGTCCTTCGAGTCTCTCATTGTCGAGTTCGAGTCTCTAGAGTCGTCCGATGGCCTTACGCCTGAAGACTACGAAGTTGTAGCCAATGTTGTATTCCCCTTTGTTCTTAATGAAATGATGGACCTTTCTGAGTATCCCTTGATTGCCACTCTAACTAATGATAAATTAACTAATAACCTAAAAACTGTTAATAATGATTCATTAGAAGCAGACACATTAAATGAACAATATATTAAAGAAATCTTTAAGCAGGTTGTTCGGAAAGAGGAAAATCGAGCCCAAGCTGCCGAAGAGGTTTTGACAAGTGTGAATTTGGGAACTGCAGAAGAGCCTAAAGAGACGCAGATTGGTAGTTTCTTTGAAGGGACCGAGAAGGATACTCTGATTGAGCTGCTAAGAGAATTTGTGGATGTGTTTGCATGGTCCTATAAGGATATGCCAGGCCTCGACCCTTCCATAGTTGAACACCGGATACCGCTCGACCCGGAAGTCAAGCCAGTAAAGCAAAAGTTGAGAAGAATTAAGCCCGAATGGTCTCTACAGGTGAAAGAGGAGATTGAAAAAATGCTCAGAGCAGGGTTCATCAGGGTGATTGAATATCCGACATGGCTTTCCAACATAGTGACAGTGACCAAGGCCAACGGGAAGATCCGATGCTGCGTGGACTTCAGAGATCTGAACAAGGCTAGTCCAAAAGATGATTTCCCCTTGCCAAATATTGACATGCTAGTGGATACCACGGCCAACTATGAGGTCAAGTCCTTCGTTGACGGCTTTGCCGGCTACAACCAAATCAAGATGGCAGAGGAAGACCAAGCCAAGACAGCCTTCACCACCCCTTGGGGCACGTATTGCTACATTGTTATACCATTCGGACTGAAGAATGCCGGGGCTACTTACCAGAGGGCAGCCACAGCCTTGTTCCATGACATGATCCACAAAGAAATTGAGGTCTATGTGGACGATATGATAATACATTCCAGAGGATCTAATGGCCAACACTTCGTTGATTTGAGAAAATTCTTCGGCCACCTCCGAGACCACAGTATGAGGCTTAATCCGGCCAAATGCACCTTCGGTGTAAGACGAGGCAAGGTGCTAGGATATATGGTGACGGAACGGGGAATTGAAGTAGATCCCCAGAAGATCAAGGCCATAGTCGAAATGAAGCCACCTCGGACGCTGACAGAAGTAAAATCCTTCATGGGAAAAGGCTGCCAATACATAAGCCGCTTTGTAAATCAGCTGACCTCGATCTGCGAGCCGATCTTCAAGTTGATGAAGAAAAGTGTCTGCACAGAATGGACCCCAGAATGCCAGCTCGCTTTTGAAAAAATCAAGGCGTACCTCGTGAATCCCCCGATCCTTTGCCCGCCACATCAGCAGAAGCCACTATTGCTATATTTGACTGTCACGGATACATCAATTGGGGCTATGTTAGCTCAAGAAAAGAAAGATTCTAAGGTTGAAAATGCCATCTATTTCGTGAGTAGAAAGCTTCAAGGGAGCGAACTCAATTACTCTGCTTGTGAAAAGACTGCGCGGGCACAGTGCAGGTAGTGGGAAAGTTGAAACACTACATGCAGTCTCACCCAATACATCTGGTCTCGAAGTTGGACCCCATCAAATATTTGTTCGACAAGCCTTCCATCTCCATGAGGTTGGCAAAATGGTCGTTCTTTGTGGCCGAATACGACATCACTTATGTGACGAGGAAATCCGTGAAAGGCCGAGTAATGGCAGAACAGTTGGCCGACTTCCCAAGTAATGAGTCCCGAGGACCTGAACCCCAATTCCCTGATGACGGAATCTTTGCTCTAGAAGGAGAAAATTGTTGGCAGCTCTTCTTTGACGGGGCATCAAACAAAAGAGGAAATGGGATAGGAATGCTTCTGGTCGATCCTACTGACGAGCACACTCCCATAGCAGTAAAGTTGAACTTTGAGGTTACCAACAATGCTGCTGAATATGAAGCTTGCATAGTCGGGTTGGAGGCCGCTCTCGAAAGAAATATCAAAGAATTGGAGGTATACGGTGACTCTGCCCTCATCATCAACCAGGTGTCTAACAAATGGAAGACCGTGGATCCAGGTCTGCAGAAGTATCACACTTACATGGAAGAGCTAGTGACCCAGTTCAAGGAGATCAGCTTCAATTACCTGCCCAGAGATCGCAACAGATTCGCAGATGCTCTGGCAACACTAGCTTCCCTCGTTGAAATACCCGAGGGAAAGTCTGTCAAGCCATTCAGAGTCGGGAGAAGAGAAAACCCCGCTTATTGCTTTGAAATCGAAACGGAGGCCGAACCGGCCAATGATCCCTGGTATACCCAGATCTATCAATACTTGAAGAACGGTGAGGCCTCTTTCAAAAATGAAGATGGGGAATATAAAGAAGGAATCAAGGCAAAAAGCCTCTCGGCCCTGAAGCGACTCGCCTCCCACTATGTTCTTTTGGGAGATATGCTGTACAAAAAGCGTTATCAAGGCCCCCTCCTGCGATGTATCGGCAAACAAGAGGCTACGAAACTCATGAAAGAAATACATGGTGGTACCTGCGGCCCCCACATGAACGCTCGTGCTCTAATGCAAATCATACTGAGGATGGGGTACTTTTGGATCTCCATAGAAACCGATTGCATCCAGTTCGTCAGAAGCTGCGACAAATGCCAGCGGTACTCGAATCTCAATCACTTGCCTCCTCACGAGTTATACTGCATGACAACCCCTTGGCCTTTCGTCACTTGGGGAATTGATGTCATAGGCAAAATCACACCATCAGGCAGCAACGGCCACGAGTTCGTCCTGGTAGCAGTGGATTATTTCACCAAATGGGTCGAGGCCAAATCCTACAAAGTCCTCAATTCAAAGAAAGTAGCCCTCTTCATCAAAGAGAACATTATATGCAGATACGGGTTGCCAGCCGAAATCATCTCAGATAATGGATCCCACTTTGAAGGGGAATGCGACAGGCTGCTAGCAGAATTCAGAATAACCCGTCACAAGTCATCTCCCTATAGGCCCCAAACTAACGGAGCCGTTGAAGCAGCAAACAAGACCTTGGAAAACATCATTCGGAAAATGGCTGTCCGAGGCAGAGATTGGCCTGACAAGCTCCACCTTGCTCTCTGGGGATACAGAACATCCGTCAGAACAGCAACCGGAGAAACACCATTTGCTCTTACCTACAGAATGGAAGCTGTACTCCAAATCGAGCTAGAAATCCCCTCACTTTGTGTGCTGTTGGAAAGTCAGATCAACGAGGTCGAATGGCTCCAGAGTCGCCATGATGAATTGGCCCTGTTAGATGAACGCCGATTGAGAGCCATGGAACATATCCGAGCTTATCAAGGAAGGATGGCCAGAGCCTTCGATAAGAAAGTAAAACATCGGGAGATTAGGGAAGGTGACCTCATTTTTAAAGAGAAGCCCCCGGTCCGCATCAACCCGCTTGGCAAATGGGAGCCTGTCTGGGTCGGGCCATATGTTGTTCAAAAGATCTTCTCCGGAGGGGCCATGCAACTTGCAGATCTCGACGGAAATCCTTTTGTACACCCAGTGAATGGCGATAAGCTGCGCAGATACTACGCATAAAACACAGAGTCAAAAAAAAAAACAAAACAAAAAGAAAAGAGTGCTAAAAGAGTAATACCCAACTAGATTGAAAACCCGAAAAGGGCGGCCTAGGTAAAAAACAGGGTTGCACCAAAAAAAAAAACAACAATAAAAAAAAAACAAAAAAAACAAAAAGAAAAGAGTGCTAAAAGAGTAAAACCCAACTAGGTTGAAAACCCGCAAGGGCGGCCTAGGTAAAAAACAGGGTTGCACCAAAAAAAAAAACAAAAAAAAAACAAACAAATTAATCGGGTCGAACTACGGAGACCTGAGCCCTTTAGTCCAAGGGAACGTAGGCAGCCGGAAACGGTTCGATCTAAAACACAAATAAAAGTCATACTTTGTTATCAAACCATGAAGGTGTTTTGAAAAACTCTAAAGCAATTCACATATTCATTACAGTTAAAAACTTTTTGATGAGTCTAAGCTCGGTTCACTCCTACGACTTACAACCTGCTAAAAGAAACTAAGATACATAATAACTAATGTGTCTACTACGACAAGAAAGGGATACTCGGAAACCTCAAGGTCACTCCAAGCCACTCGTACTGGCTTCTCCCCTCTTCTTTCCTCCTCTTCGGGTCTTCTTCCTCTGCACAGGAAAAATGTCAGTCTTCCTCCTACCAAGCTCTGGTGTAGGGACAGGATCTATCAAACCAGCGTCTGTCAGGGCCTTAGTAGCCCTAGCCTCGTCTCTCATCTCCTGCAGCCGAGCCGGCAACATAGGAGTCCGCCCCTCCTGTCTCTTGACATAAGACTCGTAGTCAGTCACGGCATCTCCGCTCCTATCATGAGGGTTGGCCCTCGCCTCAGCCCTCCTCCTCTCAGAAACCGTCATGTCTTCCACACCAACAATGGCCTCACGCCGTCTTAAAACAGCCACCTGAGTCTCCCCCAAATGCCTCTCGTACCAATCCAAGTACCAATTGGTCAGAAACACATGCCCCGAACGCCTGAGGATAACCCTAGGAGGAAAGATGTCGTACCTCCATGCTCGGGAAAGAAACGAGAACACTGAAGGATCATCCATCGAAGCAGAAGCCACCACCCTGGTAGCTATGTCCTCAAAATCCTCCAAAGGAGTCTGCTCCAAGCCAAACTGTCTCCGAACCAGAGCCGGAATATAAAAACTGGACTGAGAAAGCCCCGGAAGCATAACCACATGAGACCCATCCTGAAGCACTCTCCGAGTCTCTACCCGCCAATGAGGCACCAACCACCTGATATCCGCAGTCTGGCGACAAGCCATCCAATACTCCCATGAACCCTGATCATCAAGATCCACAGTAACCCCTCTCCTGGCAAAGGTCCAAGGTTTGACCGCATCAGAAGTTTCGCGGAGGACCCCCAGGCGCTCCATCAGCCACATAGTCAAAAGAAACGGGCTGCCCCCGTGCATATATCGCCTCCCGGTAGCCAGCCTGTCAAGAGCATGAAGGGTCTCTCCCAGGATCAAGGGCACAACATCCCGGCCCAAACGGCAGTGTACAAGCACATCCAGCAAAGCCCGATGACAAATCCCAAAAGAGTAAACCATAAACAAGGTACCAAACATGCAGAGTGCAAAAGCATCCCAATAGGCATCATCAATCAAGCCTAAACTCCTAAATCTATCAGGAAGACCAGAAATGTCAAAATGATCAGGACCACGGATAATACCTTGTGCTTCCTCCGGAGAAAGATGAAGAAGGTTGCACAACTTGTCAACAAAAGAAGCTCCTCCGGGCAAAGGAATCGCAATCTCCTCCACCTCAGGACCACCAAGCAAAGCCCGGAATTCTTCAACGGTCGGAACCACCTCATTATAAGAAAAGCAAAAGACATGCCTTCTAGTATCCCAAAATGAAGAAGAAGCCCTCAAGAGATCATAATCCGGAACCAATTCTTTGAGAGACCACAAGCATTTTATCTTGTACCTTTCTTCGAAAAATGATCTTCTCTCGTGCATAATCTCCCGGGACCACTCCTTGAACTTGTTGAAGAAAGAAATTTGAGATTCTTGGGACAGTTTGGATGGATTTCTCATGCTCACAATTTTCTCCATGAATTTTCTCTCCTTCTCCCCGAAAATGGCTGTTTGAATGGGCAGTTGGAGTGTTTGTTTGAATTAAAAGAGGGAAAACCAGATCTGAAGCTAAAATTAAATGCCAGTGTCAGATTTCGAGCCTATCCGCGCGGATACAAATGTCATCATCAGGAAAAAAAATCTGCAGCAGTTTTAACTGCTACACCACGGAGAAATATTTCATCCCAGCCGCTCGAAACCTGTGCAAAGCCTGTCCAAACAGTTCATATACCAAACATTCACACCCTTGCCAAAAAACTGGGCTCATGCAACATACACATGCATAATAAGAAAAAAGTAGGTAACAGTAATCCTAGATCATTACATTCCCAAAAAAAAAAAAAAGAGTGTGCATGAAAAATAAACTGTATCTGTCAAAATAGGTACAATCTCAGAATCAACCAAAGATCATCAATCAGAATCCTCAGTGGCTGGCGCTTTCCCCCGGTCCCTCTTGCGACTCGGGCCCGCCTCCTCAGTAGTCATGAATATCTCGGGCTCGGGATCGTCATCCTCGTCTCCAGAGAGAGGCTCGCCTGGATCAACCGGCACGCCACGATAAGGCAAGCCGAGATCCGCAAAGAAGTCATATCCGAACGTGAACGCATCGGATCCCTGGCCATGCGAAGATGATCCACCGTGGCGCCAAACATGTCCCTGTCCATGCAAATCCCCGAGGATGACGTGGTCCGGAGGCAGCTCCATGCCGGGATCTATGAGAGGAGAAAGAGGAGTCTCGGTAGAATGCTCGAAAGGAATAGGGGAAGTCTCCCGCTCTACAGGCGCCGGCTGTGCCCGTCTCGCTCTACCCTGAGCAGCCCCACAGGTAACCATCCTCCTAAGAAACCTCTTGGCCCCAATCACCTGCTTCGTCAGCTTCTCCACAACCACAGCCGAGAACTGCACGGAAACAAAAGCGTCAGAAATGATTTGATGCGAAAGAAAAGAAGAAGAGACAGAAGTAGTAAAAAGCCGTACCTTCATATCCGGACGAGGACGGAAAGCTCGTGGGACCCGCTCAGGGATAGGGATCTGCACTCTCAATCTAACCCCATCCTGGACGTATGAAAAGTCCGATCGAGGGTACCGCACAACCTCCTCCCCCTCTCTCTCAAGTACCTGGGGCGTCCTCAGCCTCCTCAAGATAAATCGCGAATAATCCTCGCTCGCCACAAACCTCGAGAAGTGCTGGCCACCTCGATAGTCACCCCAGGTCTCCGAACTCTCAGTCGGATGCATCATTTCAGAAGGAGGCTCCATCGGTGCCATCAAAGGCGCACCCTCGCCATGTTGGCGCGTCACCCTCTCCCCCAAGTAATACGCATCACAGGTCAAACCCCTCAAAATCCTCCGCTCCACAGTCCACCTCTCCGCACCCTTCAGTTGCTCCACGTCGAAGCGGCCCCAGGGGTAGAACCTCATCCCCTCATCCGTCTCAGCTCTCATCAAAGGCAGGCAATCCTTGTACTTGAGGGTCGTGCGCCCCCTGGAACCTATCTTCTCCCGAGCATGCTTGGTCCAGGAGAGCATAGCCGGATATGCCCCGATGTGCTCCGCCGGCTGCCGCCACATCGTGACATGAAAGAACTCCAGAGCCCATACCTGCAAAAGGTAAAGATCACATAAATTAAGTGCGGAAAGAAACAATGCGTGCTTAAGGAAAAGAAAAAGCAGAAGCTTATACCTCCAGAGGGAACTCAAAGCACGTCAAGGAGCTGACAGCCTTCCGGCTGTACCTGTCTAGAGCAAAGTATAGCTCTGCCAGCCCGGCCTCCCCCCAAGATACCTCTCCAGCCATCTCCACATCAGTCAACGTCCTTAGCAGGGCAAACACCGCCGTCCCCTCGGTATGTCCAAACAGTGTGCACAAAAAAGTGAACCACAAGAAGTACCTGGCAATCTGCTCAGCAGCAATCCTATTATCACCAGCCTCATATCTCTCAATGCTCTCCACAATCTTCCCCTGAACCACCGCATACTCCATCCCCATCCCCTTCTTGGGAATGGGGACAAAGCCTAGAAGATCCTGCAACTCCCGGTCACTGTAGCCGTCTCTCCACTCAATGCTACGTCCCTTAAAGGACAGGCCCGTGATCGCAGCGTAATCAGAAGGTGTGACCGTAGCCTCGCCCCAGAAGAAATGGAAGGTGTGGGTCACGTCCCACCAATGCTGCGCCAAAGCAAAAATCAAGCCCTTACTCTTGGGGAACTTGATCAACCCCCTCAAAAACTCAACAAACTCATATAACCCAGTCTCAATGACAATCTGTCTCAGAATCATCAAATTTCCTCTGCCCAAGACTGGAAGCCGATCCCACAGGCTAATCACGGCCTCCACTGATCCCCGGGTCTTCAACTTGTTCAGCTGCTCCGTCACGAACCGATCACCACCCTGCAATTGAAAAGAAAAACAAAAATGTCAAAAAATTGCATTTACAAGCATACACATGCATCATAGACATAAAGTTTTGAAAAAAAAATTCGGCAGCATAACGGCATATAATGGACTCAGCCCCATTTTTCTCGCACAAAAGAAAAGTTTTTCAACAATCACCATTCATCATTCATTCATTCATAAGGGGACATGCCAATGACAAGGAGTCAACAGAAGCAAAACTCCGTCCCGTTCTTATTTTCAAAAAAAAATGACATACAATTTTTCACAATGCATTCACAAGGAATCAACAGGAGCAAAATCCTATTCCATTTTTCATAAAATAGCACAAATAAGCAGTTTTCCACATTCATACATTCAATCAACGGAAACAAAAATCCGTCCCATTTTTCACAAAAATCATATTTTTACAAAATAGCAT
The DNA here is from genome assembly GCA_022495995.1 of Adenophora triphylla var. japonica. Taxonomy (NCBI): domain Eukaryota; kingdom Viridiplantae; phylum Streptophyta; class Magnoliopsida; order Asterales; family Campanulaceae; genus Adenophora; species Adenophora triphylla. Next base: position 62,567 of record JAFEMH010007369.1, read on the forward strand.
GCATGCATACATTCATATCATTTAATAAAAACATCATCTCATTACCAAAATCTTACATGCAACAAAAAAAAGAGAGTCCGTCCCGGATTCAGGAAAATTTTTGTCATCTCATATTTCAAAAATGGCAAAATCGCCCATTCTTTTTTCCAACAAAGTGCACATTTAAATTACCCATATACTCACTACAACATGCAAAGCATCAAAGTTCAAATTCAATGCCAAGAACATAATTTTCGAATTCAAAAAAAAATCAACCAAAAAAAAAATCAATTTCAAACAAAAATCGACAAAGGAAATGAAGAAATTCGAAGTATACCGTGCGAAGACTCGGATCAGTGGACCAATGTTGCCACGCATCGGGATATGGCTCCTCCGCAATTGATTGCGAAAGTGAGTAATGCCTCCTCATCCTCACAAGTTCTAATCGCCTCTCCGCGACCGGGCCACGTCCTTGGCCTTGAATAGCAACTCCCCCGTGTTCCATTGCTCGAAAAATCAAAGAAAATGGAAGGATTTCGAAGCTTCTTGAGCGAAAATGGCGGAAAATCTCTCTCTCTCTCGTAAATTTCAAAATAAACTGTGAGGAAGAAGGAGGAAGGGCGGCGCCCTTTTAAAACCTGTCTGCGATACTTTCCCATCTGCGCGGATGGAATTGAAGGGCCAAAAAGACTGTTTTGCCCTTTAAAAATCTCAGACTCTGCAGTTTGATCCCAGACTTAACAGGGATAACTAAAGTTAACCTAAGTTAACCCCCTTTCAAAAGAATTCAACGGCAGTAAAACATAAGTCCGATTTCTCCAGCAAAAGTTAACAGAATCCCGTTTCTTTCCCCATTTTCATCAACAGCAGTAAAACGTAAGCCCGTTTTCTCCAACGAAAGTTAACGGAATCCCGTTTCTTTCCTCATTATCATCAACGGCAGTAAAACGTAAGTCCGATTTCTCCAACAAAAGTTAACGGAATCCCGTTTCTTTCCCCATCATCATCAACGGCAGTAAAATGTAAGACCGATTTCTCCGACGAAAGCTAACGAAATCCCGTTTCTTTCCTTGATTCCACCCCGAGCAGCTTTCGAACTACGATTGGCTTGATTCCTCTTAAGGATACGTAGGTAGCCTACCATAGGTCCAGCCACTCGACCAAAACGGTCATCCCCTCCGGCAGCAAACGTAAGACCGATCCCTTCAAATGAAGTCCACCAAGGACCATCAATCCCAAATCTTTAAGGTTCGAGGCACCTAAAACGCCATCACCAAAGGTTCGAGGCACCTAAAACGCCATCACCAAAGGTTCGAGGCACCTAAAACGCCATCATCATCAAGACTCGAGGCACCTAAAACGCCATCATCAAGGTTCGAGGCACCTAAAATGCCATCTTCAAGGTTTGAGGCACCTAAAACGCCATCATCAAGGTTCGAGGCACCTAAAACGCCATCATCAAGGTTCGAGGCACCTAAAACGCCATCTTCAAGGTCCGAAGCACCTAAAACGCCATCATCAAGGTCCGAGGCACCTAAAACGCCATCATCAAGGTTTGAGGCACCTAAAACGCCATCTTTAAGGTCCGAGGCACCTAAAACATCATCATCAAGGTTTGAGGCACCTAAAACGCCATCATTAAGGTTCGAGGCACCTAAAACGCCATCTTCAAGGTCCGAGGCACCTAAAACGCCATCATTACCAGGTTGACGCCTCAAAATAGTCACTCTAGGGTCAAAGACCCGAACTACGACTGGCTTGATTCCTCTTAAGGATACGTAGGTAGCCTATCATTAGGTTCAGCCATCAGACCAAAATGGTCATTCCTTTCCCCAGCAGTACGGATATACAACTCTAGCCATCAGACCAAAACGGTCATGTCCTATTGTGATGATGTTGCCAAATTTCCGAAGATTTTTCCATTTTTTGTTTGAAAAAATCAACGAAAAACGGAGTCGCCACGCCATTTTAATTTTGAGGGCCAAAACTTTGAAAAAAGCCCGAAATCAGAGATTTAGGTTCGGAGGTCATGTTACGCGTCGGGAAGGACGTTAGTGTGCACCCGACGCGCCTCGTAAAACGAGTCTTCCAAGCTGAAAATCATTTGTGTGTGTGTGTGTGTGTGTTTTGGCCAAAATAAGTTGAAACTGGGAAAAGTGAAAATTGGGATCTCTTTTTAAGACTTTAAACTGATCCCATGATTTTTTGGAGAATTTTTGGGTTGAGTCTTGGCACTCAAAAGATTTTTGGATTTGAAAAGCAATTCTGCCAGAATGAAAGAAGGCAGTTGACCCTTGCCTTTGAAATGGACTTAAAGGCTTCAAAACCTCAGAATCTGGGGAAAGTCCGAGAATGAAAGTTGCTTAAAACACCCTAAATAGGGTTTCTGCAAAGAAACTTTCCATTTTGGAAGAAATTTGAGGGGTCAAAACCTTCTGGAAATCTCAGATGTGAAGTCTGGATTTCCAGAAGCTGATGAACTGGCCTCTAAAAGAAAAATTGAAAAAAGGAGTTTTACTTACTCAAAAAATAAAATAAAAATATGTCTGGAAATATCTGGATGTTGGCTACAAAAAGTGTTTTGTAGTAAACACCCAATTCTAAGTTTTACTGGGTCCAAAAAATAAGAAAATGGACTGAGGTCTCAGAACAATGCTACTGGACAGCAAGATGTTCTTGAGGGAAAATGTGATTTTTGGGGGATTTGCATCTATGTTCACCCCATTTTCATCCCTAGACTTGATACCACTACTTTTTATTGAGTGGTTATCATATTCAAGTCATCCTTGGGGAATTTATGGGGTTTAAACATGTCCTTTGCAAAGGGAAAGGGGATATTTTGTAGAAATGAAATTAAAGAGAAAAAATCAATTTAGAGATTTAAAATATAGACCATTTGAGATGGTCATTCATGAAGATGAACTTCAAGATGACCATCTTGGGTCAAAACTCAAGTTAAACTAAACATCAAGTAGATCCAAGTAAGAAGAACAAGATGAACAAGAAGTCAAAAGTGAATTTTAGGGTTTTGAGAAGGAGGGCTTTACCAATGGTGACACCCTATCTTCCTAGGCTTGGAATTTGACTTGAGGAGTATCAAGATTTGGTGTTTGGCTTGAGGAGTATCAAGGTTTGATGTTTGGATTTGTGTTTGGAGTGAGATTGGGAAAGATTCAAGAGAAAATGGTGGCAATCAAGGGATTCCCACTGTTTTCTCTCTATATTTCGCCAGAACTTCGTTGCTATGATCAAAATGTGTTGTGTAAACTGAGAGAGGAGGGTTCAATTTATAGGACACTGTGAGAATCAAACGTATCCGCGCGGACAAGGATCGACGCGTGCACTGTTCATCTGCTACAGTGCTGGCTTTTGGACAGGAAGAATAATCTTTTTAAAATTCAAACTGAAGCTGTTTTTCAACTTTCTTAATTCGGATTTTTCTAATTTCTTTTGCTTTTTGAGATTCTTTTCTTGGTTTAACTTAAAGTGGCAATCCCTAATCTACCCTCACTTTGTTAGAAATGTTAGGAATTGTTAGAAATGTTAGAAATGTTAAAACTTTCGTTAACTTTCTAACGAAAAAACTACCGACTCAAATTGGAGTACTTACAGTAGCCCCTCGGCGACGGTGCTTTCGAAGGAAGCGGGGTCGTCGATAAGAGTAAGGCTCCATATTTGACAGGACGATCAAGTGATCGAGTGGCTGAACCTAATCAATAGGCTACCTACGTATCCCGAATGGGAATCAAGCCGGTCGTAGTTCGGGTCTTTGACCCTGGAGATGATGGCGTTTTAGGTGCCTCGAACCTGATGAGCGAGTTCTACAGTCGTTTGCTGGAAAGAAACTCTGCTGGGGATAAGAGATGACCATTTTCGGTCTGATGGCTATCCGCTCTGCTGGGGATAGGAATGACCATTTTCGGTCTGATGGCTATCCGCTCTGCTGGGGATAGGAATGACCATTCTCGGTCTCTGCTGGGGATGATTGCGATTTATCGCTTTCTAGTGATAGCGTCTTAGGTGCCTCGAACCTTGAAGATGGCGTTTTAGGTGCCTCGGACCTTGGAGATGGCGTTTTAGGTGCCTCGAACCTTGGAGATGGCGTTTTAGGTGCCTCGAACCTTGAAGATGGCTTTTTAGGCGCCTCGGACCTTAATTTGAAATGGCCTTTTGGTGGACTTCGTCTGCTGCCGAAGGAGAGGGTGACCGTTTTGGTCGAGGGGCTGGACCTAATGATAGGCTACCTACGTATCCCTAGTGGGAATCAAGCCCTTTCGTAGTTCGAGATTTACTCGAAATTTCGTTGGCTTTTGGGATTTCGTTAACTTTGCTGGGGATTTTGTTAGCCTTTGCTGGGGAAAATCAGACGTATTTGTCTGGGAAATCGGTCTTACGTTTGACTGCCGGGGGTAATCTTGATGAAAGATACGGGATCTCGTTATCTTTCTCGGGGAGATCGGTCTTACGCTTTACTGCCGGGAATTTCTTGTGAGAGGGTATGGGAACTTAGTTCAGGAGTATGAACCTAAGTTGAGGTTCGGTTCAGGAGTATGAACCTAAATGGAGACTTAATTCAGGAGTATGAACCTAAGTTGAGATTTGGTTCAGGAGTATGAACCTAAATGGGAGCTTAGTTCAGGAGTATGAATCTAAGTTGAGGTCTTGTTCAGGAGTATGAACCTAAATGGAGACTTAGTTCAGGAGTATGAACCTAAGTTGAGGTCTTGTTCAGGAGTATGAACCTAAATGGAAACTTAGTTCAGGAGTATGATCCTAAGTCGGGACTTGGTTCAGGAGTATGAACCTGAGCTGAGGTTTCGTACCTGATGGAGGCTATTTGAAGGTGTTCTTGCTGGGGAAGACTCGGGCTTACGAGAACCATCGGGAAGAAAGGTGATCAATGTCGGTCAAGTGGATGGACCTATGGTAGGCTACATGGTTTGTCACCCAAGGATTGGATCGTATCCGGGGTCACCCGAGGATTGACTATTTTAGGGAAGTCGTCCTAGAGATTGACTGTTTTTGGGAAGTCGCCCTATGATCTGACTATTTTTGGGAAGTCGCCCCGTGGTTTGACTATTTTTGGGAAGTCACCCTATGATCGCCCTATGATCTGACTATTTTTGGGAAGTCGCCATGTGGTTTGACTATTTTTGGGAAGTCGCCCTATGGTTTGACTGTTTTGGGGAAGTCGCCCTATGATCTGACTATTTTTGGGAAGTCGCCCTATGGTTTGACTGTTTTTGGGAAGTCACCCTATGATCTGACTATTTTTGGGAAGTCGCCTATGATCCGACTATTTTTGGGAAATCGCCCTATGGTTTGACTATTTTTGGGAAGTCCCCTATGGTTTGACTGTTTTGGGGAAGTCGCCCTATGGTTTGACTGTTTTGGGGAAGTCGCCCTATGGTTTGACTATTTTTGGGAAGTCACCCTATGATCTGACTATTTTTGGGAAGTCACCCTATGGTTTGACTGTTTTGGGGAAGTCACCCTATGATCTGACTATTTTTGGGAAGTCACCCTATGATCTGACTATTTTTGGGAAGTCGCCCTATGGTTTGACTATTTTTGGGAAGTCGCCCTATGGTTTGACTGTTTTGGGGAAGTCGCCCTGTGGTTTGACTATTTTTGGGAAGTCGCCCTATGGTTTGACTGTTTTGGGGAAGTCGCCCTATGATCTGACTATTTTTGGGAAGTCGCCCTATGGTTTGACTATTTTTGGGAAGTCACCCTATGATCTGATGATAATGTTCTTTTAGAAAAGTAGTTGACTAAGATATGCTTTCATACCTGTGCTGTGCTTACCTGTAGTTGCCGGAAGGACTGAGGCTACGGCTGATGTTGATGAAGAGTTGTTAAGTTGCTGTTCGTGGGACGGTTTCTGCTGACGATTTGCTGTCTTTGGAAGCATTTTGACCTGAAGGAGGAGTTTGGTTGAGTCTGCATCTTGCTGATGATCGTCAACCTTGTAGAGGTGGTTGAGCTTGTATTCACATTGGGACTTCTTGCTTTTGAGAACTTGGTGTCTCTGACCGCATTGTATTGGAGAGCTTGGCGTCTCTGACCTTCTTGCCTTGGAGAACTTGGCGTCTCTGACCGATTTGTATTTGAGAACTTGGCGTCCCTGACCGATTTGTATTGGAGAACTTGGCGTCTCTCGACCGATTCAGATGTGAGAACTCGCGTCTCGACCGACCGGCATTTGATTTGCATTTGAGAACTTGGCGTCCCCGACCGAACCGTATTTGAGAACTTGGCGTCTCTCGACCGAATTGTATTTGAGAACTTGGCGTCTCGACCAACCGGCATTTGATTTGCATTTGAGAACTTGGCGTCCCCGACCGATTTGCATTTTGAGAACTTGGCGTCCCCGACCGACTTGTATTCGAGAACTTGGCGTCTCGACCGAATTGTAGACACCGGAGGTGGTCTTCATTGGGGCCGTTTTCATCCATTTGTGGACATTGGAGGTCGTCTTTAGCAAGTTGCAGACGCCGGAGCTTGTCTTTGCCAAACCGTAGATGTTGGAGGGCGTCTTCATTCATTCGAGGTCGTCTTTCGTGAAGATCATCCTTGCCGAAAAAAGGGGGATTTGATTTCACGTTTGAATTCCCGCATTCGTTAGTGAAGAGGAAGATGCATATATGGCATTCATGATGACAGATGCATGCATGGAACCAAAAATGATTATGGGATGATGCATTTACTTGCTTTCGAAGATGCACTTAGCCTAAGCTTCGGCGCAGAAAATTATGATTTATGATCTTCGATGATTTAGGATTATTCCTATTGACTCAAGTTTTGTGCATGCTACATGAGCCCTCGGGAGATTTTTAGTGGGGATGCATGGGTATGGAGACCGCTTGGAACAGATTTTGATCAAGTGGGGGATGAGAACCCTTGATCGCGATTTAAACAAATGGGTCAGTTGGTGAGGTTTTGTCGCAATATCACATGGACCTCAATCTTGATGAGATTGGATTCGGATCCCTGGTCTTGATTGAAACTTTCCCTCTCATTCTTGGTCATTTGAAGCCGATGCCGACGCACTTTAGGGCCAACGTTGATACGAGTGAAGCTTCTTTCATTTGGATGAGCCGTGACCTTGGCCGAAACCTTGTCCTGAGGATGATTTGATGGAATTGCTAATGCCGGGAGAAACCCCGATCTTGAATTCCGATGCTACGGGAAGCCGCCGTGTACCAAGTTCCTAAGCCGAAATTCTTTCTTGCGACTTGATAAAATTCGTCCAAAAGACCATCTTGACAAAGCCCCTGATCCCGAGTAGGCAAAGTCCAGATTTTGAAGAAGCGATTTCGCGAGTCTATCTCGTGGCGAAGAACCCAACGTGGACCCAAAGATGACTATATAAGCCCCACTTGAAGAGTCAAGCACAGAGAACCTCGGGAGAACCGCTTAGCAAGCCCCAAAGATGAAGAAATTCAGAGTAGTCTTACAGAGGGGGAACCCATCTTTTCGCACCTTAGTCAACCGCCATCGGACAAGACTCGTAAATGTTTACGTGCAGGGCATATCTTTTGAAAGATGGGAATGTCTCCCGAATTTGTGTATGACACTCTCGCTTTTGGTTTGACTCTTTTGAGAGAGTATAAGCATCACAAGGTGTGGAAAAGTGTATGGAAGCCCCCGCACGTAAAGACAAAGGTTTGGCTCTATTTCCCTATGATGGAGAGAGAGAAGACTTGTCGAGACACTTGAAAACTTGTCTTATTCATGATGATCACAAGGCTGCTTAAAACCTTTTGTTAATGTTCGGGTTATTCAATCCCTAAATCTGATATGAACAAATATTTTGATTAATCACAAGGAGAAAACCAACTGATATCGAAAATCAAGCTTGGAAGGGCGGAAAGTGTATAGGGACGATCCTTGATGAGACCGGATTTTTTTTTTTTTGAGATTTGTTTGTGATTTCGACCGGACCATTTCTGGTTGCCTACGTTCCCTCCATTATGAAGAGCTCAGGTCGCCGTAGTTCGGGCTTATCCCGAATGAAAAGAGAATGAATGTTGAAATTCGAGGGTCTCGAGGACCTTTGGGGATTTTGAGGATTTGGAGGATTGAATAACATATCCCCTCAGAGTGTCCATGAAAGACACGGATGCGAAGCCCCAGCTGGGACATCCACGGCAAGTGTTTGTGAGGAGAAATAAAATATGCTCACATGAAGGGAAGGGTTGAATTTGCACAATCTTTGATTGGTAATTTTGAACCAAAATGGATTAGATTCCAATTTAAGCAAGCAATGAAGCATTAATTTGATCCTGACATCGAGGATATTAGAATGAAACTGCTATCCGGTAGGGACTGTAGTTGGGTTTCCGGGCTTCGATCGGCTATCGGGTGATTTGGGAGATTATGACCTCTTGAGATGAGAGGTCGGCTAGGCCTTTTACTGACTGAACCTCTAAAGATGAGAGGTTGGCTCGCGGGGATGTGTTTGGGAAATCTATGGCGAGGAAGATTGATTGCCTCCAAGAATGAGAGGTCAGATTTTGACTTGGCCAAGGGCAAGGGTAATGGTGGATGGGAGTATCCTCTAAAATTGAGAGGATGGCTTGGGATTGGTTTAAGGTAATGATAAGAGGAAGTCCGAGCTACTAACAACTTTTTGCGATCTTGCGAGAATTCAGCTCCTTTTGATCATTGGAGAGCTTCTTGAGATGTCGGGGACTTTTGAGTTCTTCTTCTTTTTTTTTTTTGGAAGGCTTCCTGAGGAGCTTGGAATTATATCCGAGATTGTGAGGATTTTAAAATCCTTCTTTCTTTTTTTTTGTTTCTTTTTTTGTTTTGTTTTTTTTTTTTTTTTTTTTTTTGTTTTTTTTTTTTTTTTTTTTTTTTTTTTGACTTGGAAAGCTTCCTGAGGAGTTGAGGATTATCTTTGTCCTTCCTTCATGGCTTGAGATAATTTGCGCATCGCCGATTCTCGAAGCTAACTTCTCGGGCTCGCTTGGACTTTCTCTCAGTATGGAGCAAAAATGATGGCTAAACCGGGTTTCAAAACACGCCGATCTTGAAATGAGAGGGTAGTGTTTAGTAAGGGTGAGGTAATGGCTTTCCTATGGGTGAAAGGCTTCAACCGCAATTCCTACCGGATGACCTAAACGAGATTAAGTCTTCATTGCTTGCTTAAGTTTTAAATGAGAAAAGATCCATGCAAATTCATCGAGCAACGAGGGGATGATGATGGAAGGGATGTGAGCATATGAGATGCAAGACGGGGAGTTGGTAAGCCCCAATTTGGGAAGGATATCAATTGATTTTCTCACTCCGATTAATTTAAATATTAATCATTTCAAAGAATTAGTGGTTGAGCAAAGACAAGTGATCATTTTGGATAAAACCATTTCAATTAAGTGTAACGTGGGTGCGCAAGTGATGTCTCGAGTCTAGCAAGAAAAGAAAAAGACTTATATTAAAAATTAGACACTTAACCACTATGTCCAAAATGGACTACAACGACAAATGTCCAGAAGGACTTAGGTGAAAGAAAAGTACTAGAACCTACGAAGGTTGACTAAAAGACTATTTTAAAGATAGGTAGCCCCTGGGCCTAGCCGCTCTTTGCCGTTGAACCATGCATCTATTCTTCGACGCCGGAGACGGGAGCTATTGCACCTTTCCATCAGATTTCCTTGGCAACTTTTTGCTCAATCCAACCATCTTCATTGCCTCGCGATGACCGGTTCATTGACCTTGCAAAGGGACGAGTCAAACTCCATTGTGCCCACAAGGCTTGAACCACCAAACTCGATCATGTTGACACTTATGTTGTTAGGGAGCGGGTTATTGATAGTATTAGGTCCTTCAGCATCTCTAACCTCCCTTGCTCAATCAACCCTTGGATGGCCTTTTTCAGGGGACGCAATCATCCGTCAGTGCCCATGGTACCGATGAAAGGCACAATGCTTGGAGTTATCCAAAGGAGCGTTGGGGTTTCTAGGCCGATAATTTTCCAAAGGCCGGAGCAAACCTTCTCTCACCAAACCTCAAGATATCACTCAAATGCATCCCAAAGTTTCTCAAGTCTTGGAGCCGGATCTCGGATGCATCGCTTCTTGGGAACAAAGGAAGTGGCATTGTTACAGCCCCGTCCCGCGTAGCCGATCGCCTCTTTGCCTTTAGCGAAAGTGAGAGTAGTTTTGGAGGGAGGAGCCCGATATCCGTAGGTAGGTGCAGCAGCCGGCCGCCGATTGTAAGCCTTTTCAAACTTAGCCCCGGAATTAACCATTGCACGCAAGTCGCCGTAGGGGAAGTGGCCGAGGGAAGCTCTCAAATGCGGATTCAAGCATGACCGAAAGATGTCTAATCGCTCCTCGTCGAGGGAGGAAATGGCCATTTCACCGAGCTTTAAGTTCCATCTCTTATAGAAATCCCCAATATTCTCATTAGGGCGCCGCATCGTTGTTTGCAGTGTCAACTCGTTTGTCTCCCACTCCAAGTTGGCTTTATACTTATCTCGTGAAAGTACCGGTAATTTGTTCCCAAGTAGCCCTAGCTTCAGCCGCAATCGGAAAAACCATTTCAAAGCCCCCGACTTCAAAGAGAGACTAAAGTAATCGGCCAACCGCCGGTTTGTGCATCCCTTAGCCTTCATTGCCAAAGTATAGGTGTCCAAGTGAGTTTTAGTGGCATGCACTCCCGTCAAACAATTCCAGAGTGGGCATCACAAACTTGTGAGGCAGGGGGACAATCGAGCCGGGATCTCGTAGGCCGAAGAGCAAGTGTTTCTTTTGGCGGTCAATTCAAGAATCCGTGCTTTCATTTCCTTGTGTTGCTCCATAAACCAAGCCAATTGGGGATCCAAAGGTGGAGCCATAGCGTTCAAACCAGCCGATCGAGCCGAAGAGAGTAGTTACCACCGGCGGCACACCGGTGGAAGGGATACCATATTCCTGGCATAGGTGAAAACTCGTCCTGGCCCAAATTACCCCGGGAGTGTAGGTAGGAGCTTGGGCAAAAGGATAAAACCCAGCCGCTTGCCGTTGGCTTTCCATCGCAGGGAAGGCAGAGGCAGACCCGAGGTAGCCTGGATAGCTCGGATTTCCTGAGCGAGGCCCATAAGTAGGCTTGAGTGTGGCCGCCGTCCCGGATTGTTGAATTGCATGGCCGCTCGTGGCGAAGGTGTGTAACTGTGGGGATACTGCGGTCCCGGTGATTCGGATGACACCGGGATGGAGGCTTGATAACCCATAGAAGTCTCGAGTGAGAAATGGATTTGTGAGAGTCCGTGAGGAGCAAACGAGCTAGTACCATTCTCGAGGTGGACTCCCGATTGTTGCCCCGAACCAAACCGGGGTGGTATCCCAAATCCGTTGCCGTGAAGGTCCGGATTGATTGGTCCCGAACCGAGGTGGGATCCCCATTTGCCGTGGCATTCCTGGTAGCCCCAAGCATGAGAAGATGTTCCGTGATCGATTTTGTCCCCACCGAGGGACTCGGGAATTGGCTCGTCTCGTCGGGCCGCAGTGGATCCAGTGGTCTCGCATTTGGGGAGCCGGCCGACCTGCAGGCCGAGAAGCATGGATTCTCGGTGGTAGTACCGCGGGAGGCCGGTGGTGGCATCCTCGGGAGTAGTCTGGGCCGACCAAGAGCGGGGTTGAGGTCTTCCTCTTCTTCCACGGTGAAGGTGCCATCTCGGGTTGAGACCGGCGGCCGGACCATGGATCTTAATAGCCTCGATAAGGCTATTCACCAGGCTTCGTCGCACTCTCATCTCGTTCGCTAACCGATTCCATTGCCGTTCGTCCGAGGAGTCCCGGAGGCGGAGTGACGTTGTCCCCATCGTTACACCGATGCGCACATTCTCAAACCCGGAGTTGAAACAAACGACGAAGCCGACGATGCGCTTGACTCTTCCCAACTGATCAAACGGTTACCCGGTGCCCGAAACCAAGCTTTGTGCGGAGTCATGGGGAAAGACACGAGGGTTCAGATGGCGGGAATTGAAGGTGGGTAGGTGTTTGGGCTCAAGGCTCGTGCAACATGCAATTATTTGTTCATGTTTACTTAAAACATGTTTTATTATCCTAATCGGTTGGAAAAGATTGCTCTTCTTTTTCGCAAACTACTCTGATTCCTGGATCAGTGGGCCCCGTCACTACGTCTATAAGCCCCTCGTATTCCACCTGTATTTCGACCTCCCAGGGTGGACAGCCCCGGGCGAGGGTCCTATAGGGCAAGCGGGTCCCACCGACCGAAAGAAAAACGATCCTAGAAGTCTGGCGGGTAATCGAGTCTTAACGAGCATTCGATGTAAATTACGAACAAAGCTGACGTTAAAGTCAAGATCGTGTCCGAGGGCTCGACGAAAATTCGACATGATTTGGACAGATAAATGTCCACTATTGATCTTGACTTGTCGTCAGTTAAGCCGTAATTAGGCATGGAATAACCGTTAATCCTTGATGACTCAAAGGTCATGCCGGGAGTCGTTGTATAATTTGTGCCGCCGAGCCGAAGTCAAGGCGCCGGTCAATATCTTGGTCAAAGTCTCGCGGCGGAAAGCCGGCATGACTTCGACCGATTAGGGCCCGAAAGATATTGAGTCGGTATGCCGACAAAGGCTTGAAAGGAAAGGTCTATACACGTACAGTGGCATGACACGTACCAAACTAAAAACCAACCGGGTCTCGGACAAAGTGTGTCACGGACAAGTGCATGGTCGACACGAGGCTCCATGGGATATTTGGGTAGTCCTGTGCTCATCCGAGAGGCGTAATAAGACCAAACGGACCGCGACAAGGATTTCCCGGTTAAGGACGTAGTGTGCGTGTACGGTCAACGTGCGCGTAGTGTGCAAGCCTATCTTCTTTTTCCGAGTAAAATAGAATTTTTTTATGTGTCTTAAAAAGGCATGATGCATGATTTTTTTTTGAATTTTTTTGAAAATTTTTTTTTTGAAAATTTTATGAACACATAAGCACAAAAATTTCGACAGTTAAGGACATTATTCCGACAGTCAAAATTTTGACTTTTCCAAGGCGGCCAAAAACAAACACGAAAACTGTGCAAAAATCAACACACACAAAGCAAAGGATTTTCAAATGTTGAGACGGAAGCTTGACCCTCAAAAAGCTTTTCTTTTTTTTTTGAAAATAATGATACCGGTACGTGGGATTGTTAGACCACAATTTATCCCCGACTCGTGTTAGGAGGCGATAACGGGAAATTTAGTGGTTTCCACCAATATACCAAATACCATTTTTTTTTAAAAAAAGCTTAATTCCCCAGCGGAGTCGCCACTGTGATGATGTTGCCAAATTTCCGAAGATTTTTCCATTTTTTGTTTGAAAAAATCAACGAAAAACGGAGTCGCCACGCCATTTTAATTTTGAGGGCCAAAACTTTGAAAAAAGCCCGAAATCAGAGATTTAGGTTCGGAGGTCATGTTACGCGTCGGGAAGGACGTTAGTGTGCACCCGACGCGCCTCGTAAAACGAGTCTTCCAAGCTGAAAATCATTTTGTGTGTGTGTGTGTGTGTGTGTTTTGACCAAAATAAGTTGAAACTGGGAAAAGTGAAAATTGGGATCTCTTTTTAAGACTTTAAACTGATCCCATGATTTTTTGGAGAATTTTTGGGTTGAGTCTTGGCACTCAAAAGATTTTTGGATTTGAAAAGCAATTCTGCCAGAATGAAAGAAGGCAGTTGACCCTTGACTTTGAAATGGACTTAAAGGCTTCAAAACCTCAGAATCTGGGGAAAGTCCGAGAATGAAAGTTGCTTAAAACACCCTAAATAGGGTTTCTGCAAAGAAACTTTCCATTTTGGAAGAAATTTGAGGGGTCAAAACCTTCTGGAAATCTCAGATTTGAAGTCTGGATTTCCAGAAGCTGATGAACTGGCCTCTAAAAGAAAAATTGAAAAAAGGAGTTTTAATTACTCAAAAAATAAAATAAAAATATGTCTGGAAAGATCTGGATGTTGGCTACAAAAAGTGTTTTGTAGTAAACACCAAATTCCAAGCTTTACTGGGTCCAAAAAATAAGAAAATGGACTGAGGTCTCAGAACAATGCTACTGGACAGCAAGATGTTCTTGAGGGAAAATGTGATTTTTGGGGGATTTGCATCTATGTTCACCCCATTTTCATCCCTAGACTTGATACCACTACTTTTTATTGAGTGGTTATCATATTCAAGTCATCCTTGGGGAATTTATGGGGTTTAAACATGTCCTTTGCAAAGGGAAAGGGGATATTTTGTAGAAATGAAATTAAAGAGAAAAAATCAATTTAGAGATTTAAAATATAGACCATTTGAGATGGTCATTCATGAAGATGAACTTCAAGATGACCATCTTGGGTCAAAACTCAAGTTAAACTAAACATCAAGTAGATCCAAGTAAGAAGAACAAGATGAACAAGAAGTCAAAAGTGAATTTTAGGGTTTTGAGAAGGAGGGCTTTACCAATGGTGACACCCTATCTTCCTAGGCTTGGAATTTGACTTGAGGAGTATCAAGATTTGGTGTTTGGCTTGAGGAGTATCAAGGTTTGATGTTTGGATTTGTGTTTGGAGTGAGATTGGGAAAGATTCAAGAGAAAATGGTGGCAATCAAGGGATTCCCACTGTTTCTCTCTATATTTCGCCGTAACTTCGTTGCTATGATCAAAATGTGTCAGGTAAACCGAGAGAGGAGGGTTCAATTTATAGGACACCTTTGTGAGAATCAAACGTATCCGCGCGGACAAGGATCGACGCGTGCACCGGTTCATCCGCTACAAGGCCGGCTTTTGGACAGGAAGAATAATCTTTTTAAAATTCAAACTGAAGTTGTTTTTCAACTTTCTTAATTCGGATTTTTCTAATTTCTTTTGCTTTTTGAGATTCTTTTCTTGGTTTAACTTAAAGTGGCAATCCCTAATCTACCCTCACTTTGTTAGAAATGTTAGGAATTGTTAGAAATGTTAGAAATGTTAAAACTTTCGTTAACTTTCTAACGAAAAAACTACCGACTCAAATTGGAGTACTTACACCTATCCCCAGCAGAGTTTCTTTCAGCAATCGACTGCAGAACTCGCTCACCAGGTTGACATCCTAAAACAGTCACTCCAGGGTCAAAGACCTGAACTACGACCGGCTTGATTCCTCTTAAGGATACGTAGGTAGCCTATCACCAGGTCCAGCCATCCGACCACTTTGGTCACCCCTTGTCAGATATGGAGCCTTACTCTTATCGACGACCCCGCTTCCTTCGAAAGCGTCGTCGCCGAGGGGCTACTGTAAGTGCTCCAATTTGAGTTGTTAGTATTTCCTTTAGAAAACTAATGAAAGCCTTCACATTCTTAACCTAAACCTTAACTTTTCTAACAAAACCTAACTTTTCTAACAAAGCAAGGTAAGTTGGGGATTGCTATTTGGAGTTAAGCAAGGTAAAGAATCTTATAAAGGGTAAAAATCTGAAATGGGTAAGTCAGAATAACAAATTTGGTTGAGTATTTGAAAAATATATTCCTTTTTGTCCAAAGCTCAACGCAGCATTTAATGAACAGTGCACGCTGACATACATATCCGCGCGGATGGAATCGAATTTTCCAGAGGCCTATAAATAGAGCCCCTCAGTCTCATTTT
This sequence comes from Adenophora triphylla var. japonica, assembly GCA_022495995.1. NCBI lineage: Eukaryota > Viridiplantae > Streptophyta > Magnoliopsida > Asterales > Campanulaceae > Adenophora > Adenophora triphylla. Next base: position 78,142 of record JAFEMH010007369.1, read on the forward strand.
TAACAAGAACAATTCACACACAGCAATATCACTGGCGAAAATATTGTAGAAAACAGTGGGAATTCCTTGAATTGCCACCTTTTTCTTAATCATTTTCCCAAATCTCACTCACTAAACACTCTCAAATTCAAGTCTCAAACACAAATCCAAGGAAGATAGGATACCACCATTGGTAAACCCTCCTCCTCCTTACCTTAAACCTCCCTCATCCATGCATGCATCTCATACTTTAAAGATGTAACTTGCTCTTCCACTTGTTGTTCAAGAGGATCTCCATGAAAGTTCATCTCCATGGATGATCTTCTATAAAGATCCACATTCCTTCTAAAATGTTGTCTTTTATCTTACATAAAATAGTTGTTACTTGACCTAAAGTGTGGTCACCTTGGAGTGCATCTCCATGGATGATCACACTAAATGGTCCACATTTTCATCTCATGTCATTGGTCTTTACTTGACCTAAAATGAAGTCACCTTGGAATAAATTTCCATGGATGACCATTTTACAAGGTCCAAATTGTTTCTTACTTCCTTGAAAGCATTTTCTTAACCTAAAATCAATTTTCATACATAAATCTTTATTTCAAGTTAAATCTCCCCCATCCCAAGCAAATGAAGTGCTTCAAGTCCTAATGTACCCTAAGGATGGCTTGATATAGTAGATCACCACTAAACAAGTTTAGTGATCACTAATCAAAGCCTAAGGAAATGGGGACAAAGCATGGATGCAAACCCCCTTAAAATCACATTTTCCTTCTTGAGAATGTTGCTGTCCAGTAGCATTTCTCTAAGATCTCTGTCCATTGTCTAATTTTTTGGACACAGAAAAACTTGGAATTTGGTGTTGACTACAAAATACTTTTTGTATCCAGCATCCATAGGATTCCAGAAATATTTTTAATTTAATTTTTACGTTAGTATAACTCCCTTTTTCAAATTATTTTCCAAAGGTCAGTTTAGCAGTCTCTGGAAATCCAGATTTCACATCTGTTATTTCCAGAGTGTTTTGGTCTATCAAATCACCTTCAATCATAAAAATATTCTGTAGTAACCTTATTTAAGATGTTTTGAACAACTTTTATTCTCTGACTTTTCCCAGATTCTGAATTTTTAAAACTCTTAAATCCATTTTAAAATCAAGTGTCCACTGTCTTTTTCATTCTGGCAGAATTGACTTTCAACTTCAAGGAGTCTTTTGAGTACCAAAACTCAACCCTAAAATCATACCAAAAATCATGGGACTTGTTTAATGTCTTACAAAGAGTTCTCAATTTTTATTTTTCTCAGTTTGCATTTATTTTAAACAAAGACACACACACACACAAATGGTTTTAAGCTAGGAAGACTCGTTTTACGAGGCATTCCGGGTGAACCCTAACGTTCTTCCCGGAGTGTAACGTGACCGCCGAACTCAAATCTCTCATTTCGGGCATTTTTCAAAGTTTTGGCCCTTAAAATAAAAATGGCGTGGCGACTCCCGTTTTGTTGATTTTCAAAAGAAAAGAAAAATCGCGGCGGCACATTCATCACACCTACGGAGTCCAGGCGTATTTACAATTCTTTCTATAACAAACTCCCTACAAATCAGGAGTTATATTTTGACACGATTACATACAAGATTTAGTTCGTGATTCAAGGGATCTCTAGCAATCCTATCATAATTACAACTCTCATCAACAACTATAAATACACGACAATATCAACCGTTCCAAGGTAATTGATATTTGATATTTTGAATACATTGTCCATTATTATCTTATACGCTCTCATATACACCATACTTACTCTCACGCCCGAGGGTCTTCGTCGAAAACCATTCCGGCTAGTCACGGGTTCTGTTTTCAAGTCAAAGGAGTCAGGAGATCGATCTTGCTGATTGGAAGGAGATTGATAAGCACGATTCTTGCAGTTTGGTTCCATTGCCGGGATTCGTTGCTTTTTGACCTCAAAATTTTTCTCAACCCATCATAATGACTTCTGAAGGTCATGTTTCGGATGCCTCGGGTGAGCCTAACGAAGGAAACGCCGGCGCTAACTGTGATGATGTGCCACCAAAAATTTTTCGAAAGGGTTTAACTTGAAATTTTCGCTTCTTTGAAAAACCAATCGAAAAAGACCGGAGTCGCCACGCCATTTTTGTTTTAAGAGCCAAAACTTTGAAAAATGCCCGAGATTAGAGATTTGGGTTCGGAGGTCACGTTACATGCCGGGAAGGACGTTAGTGTGCACCCGGAATGCCTCGTAAAACGAGTCTTCCAAGCTGAAAATCATTTGTGTGTGTGTGTGTGTGTGTGTTTTGGCCAAAATAAGTTGAAAATCAGAAAAGTAAAAATTGGGAATTCTTTATTAGACTTTGGACAGATCCCATGATTTTTGGTGTGATTTTTGGGTAGAGTTTTGGTACTCAAAAGATTTTTGGAAGTTGAAGAACACTTCTGCCAGAATGAAAAAGGCAGTGGACACTTAATTTTGAAATAGATTTAAGGGCTTCAAAACTTCATAATCTGAGAAAACTCAGAGAATGAAAGTTGTTACAGACACCTTAAATAAGATTTTTGTGAAAGAATTTTCCATTTTGGAGAAGATTTGAGGACCCAAAACCCTCTGGAAAGCTCAGATATGAGATCTGGACTCCCAGAGACTGGTGATCTAACCTTCAAAATAAAATTTGAAAAAGGGAGTTTTACTCACGAAAAAAATAAAGTAAAAATAGTTATGGAAATCTCTGGATGTTGGCTACAAAAAGTGTTTTGTAGTCAACACCAAATTCCAAGTTTATCTGTGTCCAAAAATTTAGACCATGGACTGGGGTCTTAGAAAATTGCTACTGGACAGTAACTTCTCAAGAAGGAAAATGTGATTTTAAAGGGGGGTTTGGCATCCATGCTTGTCCCCATTTTCCTAGGTTTTGATTAGTGATCACTTGACATTTTAGTGGTGAATCAACTATATCAAACCATCCTTGGGGTACATTAGGACTAAGCACTTCATTTGCTTGGGAAGGGGAATTTTATCCTTTGAAAATGAGATTTAATGTATGAAAATGAGTTTTAGGGTTTTGAAAATGTGTTTTCTTTGCAAGAAAGTAAGAACACTTTAAAAATAATGTTGATCCTTGTAGAAGATCATCCATGGAGATGAACTTCCATGGTGATCTTCTTGGATCTAAGACAAGAAGATGAATGAACTACATTTTGTAGCTTGAAAATGCATGCATGGATGAGAGATTTAGGGTAAGAAGAGGGAGGTTATACCTATCTTCTTTGTGTTTTGGAGCTTTCGCTTGAATGTAAGAGTGTTTGAGGCTTGAATATGATAGTGTTTGAGTGAGTGTGATTTTGGTTGAATAGTTGAGAAAAAGGTGACAATTCTATGGAATTCTCACTGTTTTCTCTCTATTTTCGCCAAAGTGCAGTTGAGGAAATGTGTTCTTCTCTCTTATTTTTGAGACTGGAGGGCTCAATTTATAGCCCTCTGAAAATGTCAAAGATGTCCGCGCGGATAGGGTTGGCAGGCGTGCCTAATCGTTCATTAAATGTCGCCTGTGCTTTGGACACAAGGAATAATCTTTTGAAAATTCAAATTAAACGTACCAGCTTTTGTTCCACCATTTCTATTTTTGGTTTTTCTTATTTCTTTTGCTTTTTTGATTCCTTTCCTTGGTTTATCCTTAAATAACAATGCCCACTTTGCCCTTGCTTTGTTAGAAATGTTAGGAATGTTAGGAATTGTTAGGAATGTTATAACTTTCATTAATTTTCTAACGAAAATTCTAACAGGCTCAAATTGGAGCACTTACAGTAGCCCCTCGGCGACGGCGCTTTCGAAGGAAGCGGGGTTGTTGATAAGAGTAAGGCTCCATATTTGGCAGGATGATAAAGTGATCGAGTGGCTGAACCTATTTAATAGGCTACCTACGTATCCTTAAGAGGAATCAAGCCAGTCGTAGTTCGGGTCTTTGACCCTGGAGGTGATGGCGTTTTAGGTGCCTCGAACCTGATGAGCGAGTTCTGCAGTCGGTTGCTGGAAAGAAACTCTGCTGGGGATAAGAGATGACCATTTTCGGTCGGATGGCTGAAATTGTGTATCCGCTCTGCTGAGGATAGGAATGATCGTTGTCGGTCGGATGGCTATCCGCTCTGCTGGGGATAGGAATGACCATTTTCGGTCGGATGGCTGAACCTAATGATAGGCTACCTACGTATCCTTGAGAGGAATCAAGCCAGTCGTAGTTCGGGTCTTTGACCCTGGAGGTGATGGTGTTTTAGGTGCCTCGAACCTGATGAGCGAGTTACTCAGGTCGGTTCTTTGGAAAGAAACTCTCATTGGGATAAGAGATGACCATTTTCGGTCGGATGGCTGAAATTGTGTATCCGCTCTGCTGGGGATAGGAATGACCGTTGTCGGTCGGATGGCTATCCGCTCTGCTGGGGATAGGAATGACCATTTTCGGTCGGATGGCTGAACCTAATGATAGGCTACCTACGTATCCTTGAGAGGAATCAAGACAGTCGTAGTTCGAGTCTTTGACCCTGGAGGTGATGGCGTTTTAGGTGCCTCGAACCTGATGAGCGAGTTACGCGATCGGTTCTTTGGAAAGAAACTCTGCTGGGGATAAGAGATGACCATTTTCGGTCGGATGGCTGAAATTGTGTATCCGCTCTGCTGGGGATAGGAATGACCATTTTCGGTCGGATGGCTGAAATTTTATATCCGCTCTGCTGGGGATAGGAGATGACCATTTTCGGTCGGATGGCTATCCGCTCTGCTGGGGATAGAAATGACCATTTTTGGTCGGATGGCTGAACCTAATGATAGGTTACCTACGTATCCTTGAGAGGAATCAAGCCAGTCGTAGTTCGGGTCTTTGACCCTGGAGATGATGGCGTTTTGGGTGCCTCGAACCTTGACGATGGCGTTTTAGGTGCCTCAAACCTTGAAGATGGCGTTTTAGGTGCCTCGAACCTTGATGATGGCGTTTTAGGTGCCTCAAACCTTGATGATGGCGTTTTAGGTGCCTCAGACCTTGATGATGGCGTTTTAGGTGCCTCGAACCTTGATGATGGCGTTTTAGGTGCCTCAAACCTTGATGATGGCGTTTTAGGTGCCTCGAACCTTGATTTGAAATGGCCTTTCGGTGGACTTTATCTCGTCGCCGAAGGAGAGGGTGACCGTTTTGGTCGAGGGCCGGACCTAATGAAAGGCTACCTACGTATCCCTAGTGGGAATCAAGCCCTTTTGTAGTTCGAGATTTACTCGAGATTCCGTTGGCTTTTGGGATTACATTAATTTTCTTTGGGGATTTTGTTAGCCTTTCTTTGAGGGAAAAATCGACGTATTCGTCGGGAAATCGGTCTTACGTTTTACTGCCGTGGAATAATTTTAATGAAAGATACGGGATCCCGTTATCTTTCTCGGGGAGATCGGTCTTACGTTTTACTGCCGGGGAATGATTTTGATAAAAGATACGGGATCCCGTTATCTTTCTCAGGGAGATCGGTCTTACGTTTTACTGCCGTTGATGATTTTGATGAAAGAGACGGGATTCCGTTATCTTTCTCGGAGAAATCGGTCTTACGTTTGACTGCCGTGATTGAAATTGATGATTTTTGATGAAAGATACGGGATCCCGTCATCTTCCTCGGGGAGATCGGTCTTACGTTTTACTGCCGTTGATGATTTTGATGAAAGATACGGGATCTCGTTATCTTCCTCGGGGAGATCGGACTTACGTTTTACTGCCGTTGAATGATTTTGATGAAAGATACGGGATCTCGTTATCTTTCTCAGGGAGATCGGACTTACGTTTGACTGCCGTGGGGGTTCCTTTGAAAGGGGGTTAACTTTGGTTATCTTTGTTAAGTTGAGGACTAAACTGCAGAGTCCTGAAATTTTAAAGGATAAAAGGGTCATTTTGACCCTTACAAACCCATCCGCGCGGATAGGGTTGAAAATTTTCTTCTTTTTTTTTTGAAATTTTTTTTTGAATTTTTTTTTGAAATTTAATGAACATATAAGCACATAAGCACAAGAATTCCGACAGTTAGGGACATGATTCCGACAGTCAAAATTTTGACTTTTTCCGAGGCGGCCAAAACAACACGAAAATGTGCAAAAATCAACACACACAACAAATGATTTTTTAAATGCCGGGACGGAAGCTTGACCCTCAAAAGCTTTTCTTTTTTTTGAAAACGATGATACCGGTACGTGGGATTGTTAAACCACAATTTATCCCCGACTCGTGTTAGGAGGCGATAACGGGAAGTTTAATGGTTTCCACCAATATACCAAATACCATTTTTATTTTTAGAAAAAGCTTGATACGTTCCCCAGCGGAGTCGCCACTGTGATGATGTGCCTCCAAAATTTTTCCGAAAGGGTTTAACTTGAAATTTTCGCTTCTTTGAAAAACCAATCGAAAAAGACCGGAGTCGCCGCGCCATTTTTGTTTTAAGGGCCAAAACTTTGAAAAATGCCCGAGATTAGAGATTTGGGTTCGGAGGTCACGTTACATGCCGGGAAGGACGTTAGTGTGCACCCGGAATGCCTCGTAAAACGAGTCTTCCAAGCTGAAAATCATTTGTGTGTGTGTGTGTATGTTTTGGCCAAAATAAGTTGAAACTCAGAAAAGTAAAAATTGGGAATTCTTTATTAGACTTTGGACAGATCCCATGATTTTTGGTGTGATTTTTGGGTAGAGTTTTGGTACTCAAAAGATTTTTGGAAGTTGAAGAACACTTCTGCCAGAATGAAAAAGGCAGTGGACACTTAATTTTGAAATAGATTTAAGGGCTTCAAAACTTCATAATCTGAGAAAACTCAGAGAATGAAAGTTGTTCCATACACCTTACATAAGATTTCTGTGAAATAATTTTCCATTTTGGATAAGATTTGAGGACCCAAAACCCTCTGGAAATCTCAGATATGAGATCTGGACTCCCAGAGACTGGTGATCTGACCTTCAAAAGAAAATTTGAAAAAGGGAGTTTTACTCACGCAAAAAATAAAATAAAAATATATCTGGAAATCTCTGGATGTTGGCTACAAAAAGTGTTTTTTAGTCAACACCAAATTCCAAGTTTATCTGTGTCCAAAAATTTAGACCATGGACTGGGGTCTTAGAAAATTGCTACAGGACAGCAACTTCTCAAGAAGGAAAATGTGATTTTAAAGGGGGGTTTGGCATCCATGCTTGTCCCCATTTCCCTAGGTTTTGATTAGTGATCACTTGAAATTTTAGTGGTGAATCAACTATATCAAACCATCCTTGGGGTACATTAGGACTAAGCACTTCATTTTGCTTGGGAAGGGGAATTTTATCCTTTGAAAATGAGATTTGATGTATGAAAATGAGTTTTAGGGTTTTGAAAATGTGTTTTCTTTGCAAGAAAGTAAGAACACTTTGAAAATAATGTTGATCCTTGTAGAAGATCATCCATGGAGATGAACTTCCATGGTGATCTTCTTGGATCTAAGACAAGAAGATGAATGAACTACATTTTGTAGCTTGAAAATGCATGCATGGATGAGAGATTTAGGGTAAGAAGAGGGAGGTTATACCTATCTTCTTTGTGTTTTGGAGCTTTCGCTTGAATGTAAGAGTGTTTGAGGCTTGAATATGATAGTGTTTGAGTGAGTGTGATTTTGGTTGAATAGTTGAGAAAAAGGTGACAATTCTATGGAATTCTCACTGTTTTCTCTCTATTTTCGCCAAAGTGCAGTTGAGGAAATGTGTTCTTCTCTCTTATTTTTGAGACTGGAGGGCTCAATTTATAGCCCTCTGAAAATGTCAAAGATGTCCGCGCGGATAGGGTTGACAGCGTGCACTGTTCATTAAATGCTGCTTCAGGCTTTGGACACAAGGAATAATCTTTTGAAAATTCAAATTAAACAGCCAGTTTTTGTTCCAGCCATTTCTATTTTTGGTTTTTCTTATTTCTTTTGCTTTTTTGATTCCTTTCCTTGGTTTATCCTTAAATAACAATGCCCACTTTGCCCTTGCTTTGTTAGAAATGTTAGGAATGTTAGGAATTGTTAGGAATGTTATAACTTTCATTAATTTTCTAACGAAAATTCTAACAGGCTCAAATTGGAGCACTTACAGTAGCCCCTCGGCGACGGCGCTTTCGAAGGAAGCGGGGTTGTCGATAAGAGTAAGGCTCCATATTTGGCAGGATGATAAAGTGATCGAGTGGCTGAACCTATTTAATAGGCTACCTACGTATCCTTAAGAGGAATCAAGCCAGTCGTAGTTCGGGTCTTTGACCCTGGAGGTGATGGCGTTTTAGGTGCCTCGAACCTGATGAGCGAGTTCAGCAGTCGGTTGCTGGAAAGAAACTCTGCTGGGGATAAGAGATGACCATTTTCGGTCGGATGGCTGAAATTGTGTATCCGCTCTGCTGAGGATAGGAATGACCGTTGTCGGTCGGATGGCTATCCGCTCTGCTGGGGATAGGAATGACCATTTTCGGTCGGATGGCTGAACCTAATGATAGGCTACCTACGTATCCTTGAGAGGAATCAAGCCGCCGTAGTTCGGGTCTTTGACCCCGGGAGGTGATGGCGTTTTAGGTGCCTCGAACCCGATGAGCGAGTTCTACGGTCGGTTCTTTGGAAAGAAACTCTGGCTGAGGGATAAGAGATGACCATTTTCGGTCGGATGGCTGAAATTGTGTATCCGCTTCTTGGGGATAGGAATGACCGTTGTCGGTCGGATGGCTATCCGCTCTGCTGGGGATAGGAATGACCATTTTCGGTCGGATGGCTGAACCTAATGATAGGCTACCTACGTATCCTTGAGAGGAATCAAGACAGTCGTAGTTCGAGTCTTTGACCCTGGAGGTGATGGCGTTTTAGGTGCCTCGAACCTGATGAGCGAGTTCTGCAGTCGGTTGCTGGAAAGAAACTCTGCTGGGGATAAGAGATGACCATTTTCGGTCGGATGGCTGAAATTGTGTATCCGCTCTGCTGGGGATAGGAATGACCATTTTCGGTCGGATGGCTGAAATTGTATATCCGCTCTGCTGGGGATAGGAGATGACCATTTTCGGTCGGATGGCTATCCGCTCTGCTGGGGATAGAAATGACCATTTTTGGTCGGATGGCTGAACCTAATGATAGGTTACCTACGTATCCTTGAGAGGAATCAAGCCAGTCGTAGTTCGGGTCTTTGACCCTGGAGATGATGGCGTTTTGGGTGCCTCGAACCTTGACGATGGCGTTTTAGGTGCCTCAAACCTTGAAGATGGCGTTTTAGGTGCCTCGAACCTTGATGATGGCGTTTTAGGTGCCCCAAACCTTGATGATGGCGTTTTAGGTGCCTCGGACCTTGATGATGGCGTTTTAGGTGCCTCGAACCTTGATGATGGCGTTTTAGGTGCCTCGAACCTTGATGATGGCGTTTTAGGTGCCTCGAACCTTGATTTGAAATGGCCTTTCGGTGGACTTTATCTGCTGCCGAAGGAGAGGGTGACCGTTTTGGTCGAGGGGCTGGACCTAATGAAAGGCTACCTACGTATCCCTAGTGGGAATCAAGCCCTTTTGTAGTTCGAGATTTACTCGAGATTCCGTTGGCTTTTGGGATTCTGTTAACTTTGCTGGGGATTTTGTTAGCCTTTGCTGGGGAAAAATCAGACGTATTCGTCGGGGAAATCGGTCTTACGTTTTACTGCCGTGGAATAATTTTAATGAAAGATACGGGATCCCGTTATCTTTCTCGGGGAGATCGGTCTTACGTTTTACTGCCGGGGAATGATTTTGATAAAAGATACGGGATCCCGTTATCTTTCTCAGGGAGATCGGTCTTACGTTTTACTGCCGTTGATGATTTTGATGAAAGAGACGGGATACCGTTATCTTTCTCGGAGAAATCGGTCTTACGTTTGACTGCCGTGATTGAAATTGATGATTTTTGATGAAAGATACGGGATCCCGTCATCTTCCTCGGGGAGATCGGTCTTACGTTTTACTGCCGTTGATGATTTTGATGAAAGATACGGGATCTCGTTATCTTCCTCGGGGAGATCGGACTTACGTTTTACTGCCGTTGAATGTTTTTGATGAAAGATACGGGATCTCGTTATCTTTCTCAGGGAGATCGGACTTACGTTTGACTGCCGTGGGGGTTCCTTTGAAAGGGGTTAACTTTGGTTATCTTTGTTAAGTTGAGGACTAAACTGCAGAGTCCTGAAATTTTAAAGGATAAAAGGGTCATTTTGACCCTTACAAACCCATCCGCGCGGATAGGGTTGAAAATTTTCTTCTTTTTTTTTTGAAATTTTTTTTTGAATTTTTTTTTGAAATTTAATGAACATATAAGCACATAAGCACAAGAATTCCGACAGTTAGGGACATGATTCCGACAGTCAAAATTTTGACTTTTTCCGAGGCGGCCAAAACAACACGAAAATGTGCAAAAATCAACACACACAACAAATGATTTTTTAAATGCCGGGACGGAAGCTTGACCCTCAAAAGCTTTTCTTTTTTTTTGAAAACGATGATACCGGTACGTGGGATTGTTAAACCACAATTTATCCCCGACTCGTGTTAGGAGGCGATAACGGGAAGTTTAATGGTTTCCACCAATATACCAAATACCATTTTTATTTTTAGAAAAAGCTTGATACGTTCCCCAGCGGAGTCGCCACTGTGATGATGTGCCTCCAAAATTTTTCCGAAAGGGTTTAACTTGAAATTTTCGCTTCTTTGAAAAACCAATCGAAAAAGACCGGAGTCGCCGCGCCATTTTTGTTTTAAGGGCCAAAACTTTGAAAAATGCCCGAGATTAGAGATTTGGGTTTGGAGGTCACGTTACATGCCGGGAAGGACGTTAGTGTGCACCCGGAATGCCTCGTAAAACGAGTCTTCCAAGCTGAAAATCATTTGTGTGTGTGTGTGTGTGTTTTGGCCAAAATAAGTTGAAACTCAGAAAAGTAAAAATTGGGAATTCTTTATTAGACTTTGGACAGATCCCATGATTTTTGGTGTGATTTTTGGGTAGAGTTTTGGTACTCAAAAGATTTTTGGAAGTTGAAGAACACTTCTGCCAGAATGAAAAAGGCAGTGGACACTTAATTTTGAAATAGATTTAAGGGCTTCAAAACTTCATAATCTGAGAAAACTCAGAGAATGAAAGTTGTTCCATACACCTTACATAAGATTTCTGTGAAAGAATTTTCCATTTTGGATAAGATTTGAGGACCCAAAACCCTCTGGAAATCTCAGATATGAGATCTGGACTCCCAGAGACTGGTGATCTGACCTTCAAAAGAAAATTTGAAAAAGGGAGTTTTACTCACGCAAAAAATAAAATAAAAATATATCTGGAAATCTCTGGATGTTGGCTACAAAAAGTGTTTTTTAGTCAACACCAAATTCCAAGTTTATCTGTGTCCAAAAATTTAGACCATGGACTGGGGTCTTAGAAAATTGCTACAGGACAGCAACTTCTCAAGAAGGAAAATGTGATTTTAAAGGGGGGTTTGGCATCCATGCTTGTCCCCATTTCCCTAGGTTTTGATTAGTGATCACTTGAAATTTTAGTGGTGAATCAACTATATCAAACCATCCTTGGGGTACATTAGGACTAAGCACTTCATTTGCTTGGGAAGGGGAATTTTATCCTTTGAAAATGAGATTTGATGTATGAAAATGAGTTTTAGGGTTTTGAAAATGTGTTTTCTTTGCAAGAAAGTAAGAACACTTTGAAAATAATGTTGATCCTTGTAGAAGATCATCCATGGAGATGAACTTCCATGGTGATCTTCTTGGATCTAAGACAAGAAGATGAATGAACTACATTTTGTAGCTTGAAAATGCATGCATGGATGAGAGATTTAGGGTAAGAAGAGGGAGGTTATACCTATCTTCTTTGTGTTTTGGAGCTTTGGCTTGAATGTAAGAGTGTTTGAGGCTTGAATATGATAGTGTTTGAGTGAGTGTGATTTTGGTTGAATAGTTGAGAAAAAGGTGACAATTCTATGGAACTCTCACTGTTTTTTCTCTATTTTCGCCAAAGTGCAGTTGAGGAAATGTGTTCTTCTCTCTTATTTTTGAGACTGGAGGGCTCAATTTATAGCCCTCTGAAAATGTCAAAGATGTTCGCGCGGATAGGGTTGACAGGCGACCTTCATTAAATGTCGCTCTGTGCTTTGGACACAAGGAATAATCTTTTGAAAATTCAAATTAAAATGTACCAGCTTTTTGTTCCAGCCATTTCTATTTTTGGTTTTTCTTATTTCTTTTGCTTTTTTGATTTCTTTCCTTGGTTTATCCTTAAATAACAATGCCCACTTTGCCCTTGCTTTGTTAGAAATATTAGGAATTGTTAGGAATGTTATAACTTTCGTTAATTTTCTAACGAAAATTCTATCAAGCTCAAATTGGAGCACTTACAGTAGCCCCTCGGCGACGGCGCTTTCGAAGGAAGCGGGGTCGTCGATAAGAGTAAGGCTCCATATTTGGTAGGATGATCAAGTGATCGAGTGGCTGAACCTATTTAATAGGCTACCTACGTATCCTTAAGAGGAATCAAGCCAGTCGTAGTTCGGGTCTTTGACCCTGGAGGTGATGGCGTTTTAGGTGCCTCGAACCTGATGAGCGAGTTCTACAGTCGGTTGCTGGAAAGAAACTCTACTGGGGATAAGAGATGACCATTTTCGGTCGGATGGCTGAAATTGTGTATCCGCTCTACTGGGGATAGGAATGACCGTTCTCGATCGGATGGCTATCCGCTCTGCTGGGGATAGGAATGACCATTTTCGGTCGGATGGTCAAACCTGTGATAGGCTACCTACGTATCCTTGAGAGGAATCAAGCCGATCGTAGTTTGGGTCTTTGACCTGGAGGTGATGGCGTTTTTAGGTGCCTCGAACTTGATGAGCGAGTCTCCGGGCGATCTGGTTCTTGCCGCCGGAAAGAAACTCTGCTTGGGGATAAGAGATTACAATTTTCGGTCCGGATGGCATTTTGAAATTGTGTATCCGTTTCTATTGGGGATAGGAATGACCATTTTCGGTCGAGATAGCGAAATTGTATATCCGCTCTGGCCGGGGATAGGAGATGACCATTTTCTGGTCGGATGGCTATCCGCTCTGTGAGGATAGAAATGACCATTTTGATCGGATGGCTGAACCTAATGATAGGCTACCTACGTATCCTTGAGAGGAATCAAGTCAGTCGTAGTTCGGGTCTTTGACCCTGGAGATGATGGCGTTTTAGGTGGCTCGAACCTTGACGATGGCGTTTTAGGTACCTCAAACCTTGAAGATGGCGTTTTAGGTGCCTCGAACCTTGATGATGGCGTTTTAGGTGCCCCAAACCTTGATGATGGCATTTTAGGTGCCTCGGACCTTGATGATGGCGTTTTAGGTGCCTCGAACCTTGATGATGGCGTTTTAGGTGCCTCGAACCTTGATGATGGCGTTTTAGGTGCCTCGAACCTTGATTTGAAATGGCCTTTCGGTGGACTTTGTCTGCTGCCAAAGGAGAGGGTGACCGTTTTGGTCGAGGGGCTGGACCTAATGATAGGCTACCTACGTATCTCTAGTGGGAATCAAGCCCTTTCGTAGTTCGAGATTTACTCGAGATTCCGTTGGCTTTTGGGATTACATTAGCAACTTTGCTTTGGGGATTTTGTTAGCCTTTGGCTTTGGGGAAAAATGTCCAGGGACGTATTCGTCGGGGAAATCGGTCTTACGTTTCTTGCTTAGTGGAGATAATTTTGATGAAAGATACGGGATCCCGTTATCTTTCTCGGGGAGATCGGTCTTACGTTTCTTTGCTTAGGGAATGATTTTGATAAAGATACGGAAGGGATCCCGTTATCTTTCTCGGAGGAGATCGGTCTTACGTTTCTGCTTTGCCCGTTGATGATTTTGATGAAAGAGATGGGATTCCGTTATCTTTCTCGGAGAAATCGGTTTTACGTTTACAGTTTGCCAGTGATTGAGAATTGATGATTTTGAGTGAAAGATCACGGGATCCCGTCATCTTCCTCGGGAGATCGGTCTTACGTTTCACTTGCTACTTAGTTGATGATTTTGATGAAAGATACGGGATCTCGTTATCTTCCTCGGAGAGATCGGACTTATACGTTTTCTTTTCACTGCTTGGATTTGAATGATTTTGATGAAAGATACGGGATCTCGTTATCTTTCTCAGGGAGGAATCGGACTTACGTTGTGGCTGCCGTGGGGGTTCCCTTTGAAAGGGGTTAACTTT
>JAFEMH010007370.1:0-92307 GCA_022495995.1 Adenophora triphylla var. japonica
TATGATTTTCTTGTTAATTTACAATATTTTTCCTATTTTATTTTTATTTTTAATTTCTTAATAATCTTATTAAAGAATAATTATTTTTCTTATTCGGCTAAATTTACGAGCATAGCATCAAGTGTACATAACACTTTCCACGGCACGCTCCTTGAGCAAAAAATTGGACGACCGAGAAAAACTATTTCTTCTTCTTTGGATTCTATTACGACAAATTTGTTAAAAGACGGTGAGAAAAGAAAAATCGGGAGACCAAGAAAGGTAGTCTTTCTATTTTGGAATCTTCAAAGATAAATTTGGATGTTGATGGATTGATTACGCAATTGAAGTTGAATTAATGAAAACAATTCTATATCTCGGTAAGTTATATGTTTGATTTATTAGTCAACTATATATTTTAAAGAGCTAAAATAAATATATTAATCGTTCTCAACATTCTTTTGACATTGTAGGAACAGATAATGTAAAGAGCAAATAATACAACATTATTATCTCCTACGTGAATTTAGGTAATGATTTTTTTAATTGTTCAACATTCGATATTTTTAAATAAAACTATTTATTATTACAAATTATTATTCAATAGTTTATGATAAAATATTTCATTAATACTAAGTCATATATTCCATTTGTATACGTAATCCGCGTTAATAAATAATTCTCGCATGCATGCGACAACAAGTGAGTCGTTAATAAATCAGAAGGAAAAATCCAAGAAAGCGCGCGTCGGTAGAAAGCAAAAAGATTCGGACGAACAATATAATACATGTGTTTATTATTATTTTTTTCTCAAGTATATATTATATTATTATTTTATCCGTATAGCCAATGAATTACTAACATAATTTAAATATTTATCAATATATTGTAGTTTATGGGGATATAGGCGATCCGGAGTACGAATGTGCGAAATGTGGTGCGATGTTCTGGTATGATGAAAGGTTAAAAAGTACGCAAGCATCAACACAGCCTAAATTTTCATTATGCTGCATGAATGGAAAAGTTCGATTGACCCATTAGTGCAGCCACCTAAGTTATTGAGTGATCTCTTAGAGAACAAGCATGAAAAGAGTAAAAATTATAAAGACAATATTCGAGCGTACAATTCTATGTTCGCATTCACTTCAATGACCGGTGCAGTTGACCATGGCATAAACAATGGTCGTGGTCCTTATTCGTTTAAATTGAAAGGAAAGAATGATCATATGATAGGTTCTTTATTGCCTAATGACAGCCATCCCCCCCACCCGTTTTTCTCAGCTTTATATCTATGACACGGATAATGAAGTTAAAAATAGAATTAATGCTTTCAGTACGTTTTTATTTAATTATTCGAGAATTATAATGTATATTACATATATTGTATGACTATCTTCTATTTATATGTCCGATTCTTTCACACAAGCAGAAAGATAAAGATAAGCCTTCTCCATTCGATGAGTCAATTGTTGCCGATTTGAAAAATATGATAGATGTGCATAACCCTTGGTGCAATGCACGCATGCACGGCCAGAGCACATATTGGAATGAAGAAAGATATTAAATTGAGGCTTATAGGAAAAGAGATGGAAAACCGTTTAATATGCCGACAAATTTCGAAGGTCGCCGCTATAATTGAAGGTGATATTGATGATTCGGGTGATGTCGGGGACATTGTTATTGAAAAGCGAATGGGGATCTCGAAACATATTCATGAATTTGATAAATCTTACCTTCCTCTACATTATCCTCTGTTATTTGTATACGGTGAAGATGGATATTTCACAGACATTCCGAGAAATAAACCTCCCGGGGCAAAGAGATCAAGTTTGTCAATAAAAGAGTTTTTATCTTTTCGACTTCAGGGAGAGGATAAGAGAAGGATCACGCTTATGAGAAGCGGTCGGTTCTTTGCGGCAATTTATGGTTGATGCATATGTTATGATGGATACACAGAGGCTTCAATGGATACGTTATAATCACCTACTCTTCGGATGTAAACTTATAAAAATATGTCGGATGCATCGGTAAGGGGAGATACTGGCGAAGCATCTGGGAGACGAGTTATATTGTCATCCTCTTATACCGGCGGGCAGCGGTGGATGACTCAAAATTACCAGGATTCTCTCGCTATATGTAAATGGGTGGGTATCCGTCACTTTTCATAACATTTACGTGTAATCCTAAATGGCCGAGAGATTACGAGATTACGTAAAAATATGGCATTAGGCCCGAGGATAGGCCTCGATGTATTAAACAGGTATTTAGAATGAAGCTTAATCGGATGATTGCGGATTTCAAGGAAGGCAAAGTATTTGGCACCCCAAAAGCAAGTAAGTAAATCTTTAAATATTATTTGTTTTCCTCTTATTGTTTTGTCATTTATATTTTTTTATTAGCATGTTCCTCTTATTTTGTTAATTGATTCATGCGATTATATACACGGTGGAGTTTCGGAAGAGGGCCTTTCCGCATGCTCATATTCTTCTCTTTCTTAACCGCCAGATCGTGGGTCATAATCCCGAAGATATTGACAAGTGGATTATTGCCGAGATTCCCGACAAGGAGAAATATCCTAGATTATACGAGGCGATTGCCGAATATATGTTGCATGGACCATGTGGTGCCGCTAATCCTAAATCTCCGTGTATGGATCATTACAGTGCTCAAAGAAATTCCCTAAATGACTCAACGATCGCTACTCGTGTAGACGAGAACGGGTATCACGTATATAAGCGAAGAGATTACGGGTTTCATGGTTGATAAGGGTGGAGTTACGCGACACAGTTTCATCCCATTCCGTCCATATCTTTTGCCAGTTCATTTTAAAAGCTCACATAAATGTCGAGTACCGCAATCGAGCAAGGCAATCAAGTATTTGTTCAAGTATATAAACAGTGGAACCTGATTGGGATATGCCTTGCAATCGAAAATGACGAGGTGAAAAGGCAAATTGATTGCCGATATGTCTCGATGCGCAGGAAGCTATGTGGAGGATTTTAGATTCGACATACATTGCCGAGCCTCCCGCTGAGCGCTTGGCTTTTCACTTGGAGGGTGACCATATTATCCCCTTCAATGATCGAGACTTTCTTCCCGATGTTTTGGATACAGCGACAAGTTAAAGAATCTCAATTTATGAAGTGGATGGAGGACAAAGGTATTCATTCAGAGGCTCGGAAATATAAATACCGTGAATTTTCCCATCATTTGGTATGGGATAAAACTAAACGTGTCTGGGGTCTGCGGAAAGATAAACGTTTTGCTGTGGGCCGACGATGACATGTGCTCAATGCACTCCGCGTGAGACTTGTATTACCTCAGATGGTCGTTGAATCATGTAGCAGGGTCCCATGGAATTGGGCGATTTGAGAATCCGAATCGCGTTGCACATCTCGATTTCAAATTCGCATGTTGCGCCTCGGAGATTATTAGATGACGACAAAGGAATATGTTGATGGAATTATAGAAGCGAGTGATTGGAGGTTGCTCGATAGTCTCGAGAAGGCTCTCTCGATGTTGCTACTATCTAATAGTATGTCGAATCTATGTATGGGAGAAGACTTGGCACTTACATCCGATGATATAGGTACGGCATCGAAGGATGCACGAGCATCCTGCATTTGGCCCCACGCTTACATATTTGTTTTTGTTAATAAATATCAATTATGATTTTATTTCTACTATAGCCATATTAAATAAGATTCTATATACTATCTATAGCCAATATATTTACCTTGCTTTTATAATTCTCAGGCCTGAACACGAAATAATGAACAGTCTGTAATCTTGCTTAGGCTTAAATTGAAGAGTTATTCCATCGAGAATTGCAGCAGCCTCCATAAATTTGAAGACATGCCTAAACAGAGTGGGCAACGTCATTGGTGATGCGATAAATAAGCTCATTCTAGATGAGACATGGTTATGATTATTGATGAGATGAAACTCGAGCACTGTAATACATCCTCCATGATCACTGAGCCAAAGAGTGTTTATGATAAGATTATGCTCCGTTGCCGTAGGTGAAACGGCGCGTAAGTTTTTCCTCTATGGCTGGTGGTACGGTATTGTCTTTCTTACATGGAAAACACCGTGAGCCCCCGCACAGGAGCAGGAGAGATATTTTTCTTCCTCGTTACTGGGCCAGTGGCATAGCTTCATTGCTCCTTCCGAAAGGTAGGATCGCTGCATTCTAGGTTCGGCATCCTGATACAGGTAACGAGAGCTCACCTAGTAAACTAAAGTCGGGCACGGATGAGTCAAAGATTTGTACGTAAAACCAACCTAACCATATGGGATCTGGGTGCCAATGGCTCATGAAACATTGCTCAGGCTCTCGATCGCAGCCTCCGAGATATTATTCGTACACTCCGAGGGGAGATATTCCAATGTTCACTTGGCGGTTTAGTTATTGCATTCGGTGCAGACTCTCGCACAGATTTTACCTCGCTGTCTCCTAAAGGGAGTAGGCATGACACAGCATGTTGCACTCTCGGCTCATCCAAAACATGGAATGACTGTGAGGTTCTTTCGATTGACGCATATTGATGAGATTGCAGTAATTCTTAAATAGCCTTTTGTTCATCTACTTCTAAATATTTTTATCTCAATTTAAGCTCTATATATTTAATTGGCCGTAGGGTGATTCTACTTCTCATAATTCCGAAGATATAAGAGATTTCGCTCAGCTGGCTCTTGAGTGTCGGAGATGGGTTTGCCGGTGGAGATAATGACCTGGAAATTGACATTAACTTTCCTCGATGATACATTGATTCGTACAGGCTTCGTATCCTATTGCAAAAATAGTCGTGTCTATATATCCCGATTTACGTAAAATAGTAGATGTCGAAGGATTCTTCTGCACTAGAGTTAGCGCCTGCTCCAGCCGAGATTGTCGATAACATAAACGATTATGTCATGCCATTCTTCTCCGGAGATCTAGTTCAATATATGAGTTCGCTGCCATTTGCAGTGATTTAGATGATGAAAATGGTGCCGAAGATATATTCTCACTCCGGCTAAACACTATCAAGCGTTCGGATTGGCAAATCACGCATTAAGCCGAAGGTCAAGTGCATAGTAATGCTTTTGAGAAGTGATCAAGTCGCCGGGTGGGTTTTGACACCGCAATGATTGTCAATCAATTAGGCACATACGGCATCCTTTTATTTTTTATATACATATTACTTAATACTTAACTTTGTTACATATATGTAGGTAAGCTACGCAGTCGAAGCCAAGATGCTTTCGGGAAAGAATGCCGCAATGGTGCGTGCTTATTCCTGGCGATAATACCGTGATAGGACAAAATTTCCGCTGAGATTCCAAAGAAGGTAATTTCCACTTGCCGTTTCTTTTGCTATGACAATCCGCAAGAGTCGTGGACAGCTTTCCCACTGTAGGACCATATCTTTCACGCCCGTTTTCGTCATAGTTACGTATATGCAGCATTTTCTGTAGTGGTTCAGCCAGCACTTCAAGCCGTGATTGGGATGCTCAAACATAGGCACAAAGAGGCCGAATCAAGGCTACAAGGAAGCTTTCGATGCACTCGAGCATTTATGTCGCACAATTTGTGGTTAAACAAAAGTATTGGTTATTTTCTTTGTTTTGATTTTGTTTTTCTTTAAATATATATAGACGGAAGAGATTACCGACATTTGTAGGCACACACTATTAAACTCACGCTATTGTAACCATATCTCTTAATCTTCCAAAGTTGTAACGCTAAAATCTTAATAATGTTTTTTGGCTAGGCAGGGACCTAAATTCCACTCGTGTTGTACAGGCGAGATAGTTGGCCAAAGTGCTTTTCCATCTTCAAATCATGTGTTTACATCTTTTTTCGTATTAATTATACTCCTATCATCTCGCTACATTGATTATCAAATTTCGATTGAGAAGAAGCTTAAAAATCAATAAAAACACATAAATAATTATTTACTTAATCAAAAAAAAATATTATCATTGTTTCAGTCCAAGGCCAACGGGTTCATCGACTAGTAATAATATGTAACAACATAGAAAATTAAAATAAAGTGATAGTATTAGTATATAAAAATTATAAAATTATCTAATAAAGGACGCGTGAGCCCTTTAAATTCTTGATTACCAGCAGTAAATTCTTACAATGAGGGGGACAACCAATTTTACCCTTATATCATTAAGGGAGGATATTAGGATTTTAATTTTTTTTATTACAAATAGTTTATCTAAATTCTAACTCATGTACAAAGCAATAATAATTAAATAAATTACATTTTACTTATCTTTTCTTTTCCGACTTAGTCTCGACAGCACTCAGCTCAAAACATATTTTGGCGCCTCATCTTCCATGCTTTTGTGCCTTCTAACTCCAACCATTCATCATAGTGCAAGCTTCGAAATTATCGGATGATAAATTGTGACGATTATGCTATATATTTCCACCAATGCTAAACGCTTGCTCCACCGAAATGCTTGATTATGCTAGCACTTTTCTTGCAATTCTTGTTAAGATAGGAAATTTTTTTGCTTTGATTGCCCACCAATACTTAAGCGATCGTAAATCATCTTCATCTTCAAAATCGGGTCAGCAATATTTATCAGCCTCTCCATTAGTACCGGTAGCACGAGATCGTTCACTAGTTCCATAGTAGTTTTTAACAAATGATTGCCGTACTTGTGATGAAGCCGTGGTAGAGTGGTTGTCAATATGAGCACTTGTAGTATCACATATAGCTGGATTAGCATCGCCATATATTGACTTGTATTCCACAAAAATTTCTAAATGTGCTTGTCTAACATTAGTAACTTTTTGACCAACATTAGGAAAATTGTGATCATTTAATAGTCAAAGTTTGAATACACATTCCAAAAGGTTGTTAAACCTCGCTTTCTCTCTAACTCTAGGATCTAATACCCTTAGCAATTAAAAAAGATTGGGATGTCAAGCAAATATTTAAACCACTTTGATCGCATTCTTAAAACCGCATCTTTAAGAAATATATCATTTTGAAACTCGTGTACATCAGAAATTTCTTCAATGATCAACAACTGCTCAGAAGTCAGTAATACGTGTTTTATTAACGCCGTTGTTGCAACCTCGAATTTTCGCCAGCCTCATCATAACTCACATTCATCCCATTGCTGAGTATATAGTTCTGTGCACCATAGTTAATGGATCCCAAGAACATGTTATCATTTCTCCAATTCCAAGTTTTCAGGTCAGATGAAGGTAAGAATTCCATCGCGTTGAAATCATCCGCTGGGAATTTTTTGCCTTTTTCCCTTGACTTGTGCAATAACGCCTCCATTGCCTCGTGATTTTTGAATTTTTCATAATAGTATGAACCGCATCTTTAATTAAAGTAATAGAAGTTTCCAAAGCACGCAAATATCTCAGACACACACAGTTTAAAATATGACACAAACATCTACTATGAAAAATCGAACACATAGTGATGGTTTACAAAACTGTGCTCAATTCGGGCAAATTCAGCTTATATTATACTAGCATTATCAAATGAGGTTGAAAAACCTTTTCAACTAGATTATATTCTTTCAATATTGTTTGTAACATACGAGTTATACATATGCTGGCTATGTCTTTCATCAACTATTCGATATGCAAGCATCTCTTTTGAATTCTCCGGGCCCCCATCTATCTAATGGTATGTTACACTCCATATAAAAATGTCTTATTTTGCTATCGCTCCATATGTCATAACAGTCAGAAACCTTGTTTTACAAATGACTAAATGTCTCAAATAAAGCATAGCTTCATTTCGGCACTAAATCTTTATCATCACGAGCGAGGTTTGTTACGAGCTAGTTTCGTAGCGGAAGGATTATGAGAAAGCTTACCAGCCCTCATAGTCTGCAGCATCTGGAAAACTAAAGGGAAGGGATTGCGCACAGTCACTAGCCATTTTTTTGTTTCCTATGGTTTAAATGATATCATATGAAAATAACTAGGAAGAAGCTTGAGAACATCGTACCTTGATTTGATCGTTGCTCAAAGCCCTGTAATTGTGTTTGCTTTGAACCCATGCCATATTCTCCGGGATGATGGTTTCCTATATGTCGATCCAAAGTACCCTCTCCACCCCCTTTAGAGAATGGAAAAGATGTTTCACTTCCTTCGTATAATAGTTGAAGAGCTGTCGCGAAATCCCTACCCGTGCACATCATCGACGTGGTGCTTTTTCGTAGTGCCGTGAAATAAGTGCGGATTCTTGCCTTTTGGCTTTGTAGGTGGTCTCGAGATAGTCATTTTTTGATTATGATTTTACCTACTCCCATTGCCATTGCTTCCATATTATTGGCATCACTTTCTTCGCATTTGGAGTTGAACTTCGGGATCATTTTCAAAGGGCGGTGGTGGTGACGGTGGTTTGGAACTTCTTCTAGCACTTCGTCGCTTTTCGCTCCATTCTCTTCACAAATTCTTCATTTGCTTCGCAGCTTCCTTCAAATTCCATATAGAGACCTTCGGGATGAACAAATGACGTCGGGTTCAACAACAAACGACGGGTCGTGGCCGATCAACAAGCGATGGTCACGGTCGGTCAACACATGATCGTTGCAGTGGATCGGGTCAGTGACAGCCGCAGTGGATCAACACATGATCGCCGTGGTGGATCAACAGCCGATGGCCGTGGTGGTGGTGCTTGGGCCAGCATGAGGCTTTTCTCATCAACGGACTTCCTGGAGCTTGTCACTTTTTTTAAGAAAAATACTTACACGGAAAAAATATGTCGCTGAGAGAAATGAAGATGAAAGGAATTAAGGTTGAAACTGCTGCCGAAGCCTGAATCAGACATTTTCTGCTTGAGAGAGTTCATATAGATAATTGAGTTTTGATGAAGCATTTATTCGGGAGAGGAAAGGCATTTATAGTTAGTTCTTAATTAGGATAACGGAATAGACAGTAAACGGTACAAATTGGCTTTCTTTTCCTTTGCGTTTCATTTTCTACTCACAGGCCCACAAATCATTCACACCTTTACCTTTTTCACAATAACAAATGAATTTGAAATGTTAGAAGAAAAGCAGGTCGTGGACACATAAAGAGGAGGTCAAGGCTGGCAGACCAGGAGTACTAACTACTCGCAGGGAGCTGGGAGCCAGTACACACACTCACGCCACACACAGCCAAAGATTACATTTGCCACACACGTAGTGGTCATTGACGATACAACACATCGTCGGCGCCATCGCTCCGTGACGGAACATGTCTGAAGAAATCGCGTTCCAATGTTTTCACACTCCCTCTCCTCGGCTGGCTCGGCCGCTGTTCACGTTTCACACTTCCGCATTCGCTCGGGCGCTGGCAGCCGATCTGGCTCGGCTCGGTCATCTCAGCCACAACCACCTTGCCTCGCATGACGTCAACAGGCCGCACTTGAAATTCGCAGGTCAAGGCCGGGAGGTCACCGCATGTAGCCGAGCGCAGTGACTGCACGAGTAATTAACGGTTACTAAGCAGTAGTGGAGCTGAACATGTTTCAGAGACACCACACACCACTTCACGCCCACCTCACGAAATAGAAGACACATCGCAATACACATACTGGCGTTGCACGAGGCTACAAGTCAATAATACCACAATGACGGCGCCGCCGGTGGCTCACCGGGGCTATTATCTTCGGTTACCAACACCGCTCGGGCGACGGCACGGGCTGTTTTTCCGATCATTTTCGATTTTTCCAGCCCTGCTGTCCATTGGTCATGTGCCACCAACATCTCTAGATGGAAATTTTCAGGTCTCTTCAGTCAAAACTTGCTTCTTGCGAGGACACACCATTTATATGAAATTATTCCAAACGTCTTGAAAGAAATATATTGCGAAAGGATACAGGCTCATCATGACCATGGCCAATAGCTTTTTGAATCATACACACAAGGGCCAGGATGTTCCAGAGCCGCCTTGAAGGACATGGCTGGTGATTATCATCATCGTCTAAAGTTATCCTTTTAAATTGAGGTAGTGGGTCCGAGGATTTATAGGGTTATGTAGTGAAAACTATTCATACTTAAGAATTACACTATGCCGCATGGGACCCTGCATAGCTTAAATTTACTTCTTTCTTAAGAAACGAGTCAAACAGAGATCTTAGTGAAATAAAATCTTACGATATAGTACAAACTTAGTGGCGCAACACAAATGGTGCCATAAACAAGTTCGCATTGTTGGGAATACTCGAGGCCATCGTAGTTGAGAACTAGAGCCAGAAAGACTGAATAAAGAGAGACGGAGATACGTATCTACAAGATATTACGTTATAGCTGATAGGACCGGACTTTCTGAAAACTATTCGGGGATTTCATGCCTGGTCATAATAAGAACACACAACCGCAATCCATGATGCTCTGGAAACTGCAACCAGTTCGAGTTCGTAAAATGCTTAAGGGTATGCGCTTAAGGATGAGTACTCGGAGCATAGTAGAGCCCACCTTTTCGCAAATCTGCTTGCGTCAATAGTCGTAAGAGACCTGGCTTAGTGAGATGAAAAAGAGTAAGTAGCTCCTGTGTCACAGCTCAGTTTCACCGGAGCACGTGCCGTCCCAAATCAGCACCATGCTCTTCGAATACAGAATATAACGATTTTCACTCTGCACCAACAGCGCCATCTGAAATGAATGCTGCCGTCTTGAAAACTGTGCACTTCATGCTCTTCGAAAGAATAAGTATCTAAAGCCTCTTAATTCAAAATTACAATATATGCGTAAAACTTGATCACGGATTGTTTCCTACAGACATCTTATTGAGTTCTTCTTCTCTTCCTTCTATCTTCTATATATATATATATATATATATATATATATATATATATATATATATATATATATAATACTGGAAATTAGAGCAGAGTCCCCAGGCATCCTCTCTCACTCAAGAGAGGTCCCAGCAAAGGTTACCTTGAAAAACAATGAAGATGAATCATCTAGTTTATAGTAGAAGAAGATTGAAAAGGTAGGATGGTTTACGTGGACATAAACGAGCCGCCTGAAACAAAGTCTATTGCCTCTCCAAAGCATGAAGCCACGTGTGCCGGAACAGTAGCGCTCCAAGAGAGTGCAATGATTTTAAGGAAAATGTGTCATAACATTTCACTACTATAATACGAGAAACTGGTCACAAATGTACTTGGCCACCGGGCACAGGATGATAAGCTCCTACGTAAATGCGATTGCCTTAATCAAGGTGTTGAACAAATGCTGTTAAAATTCCAGAAGAGCCGTGGGTAGCAGACCAGGCCTTTGCTCCCAGCCCATACAAATTCATTGGTTCACATTATACATAGAGTTTTATCCAGAAGCCTTCTAGCAAATCGACGAAGATACATGTCCATTCGCCAGTACTGAAGTTTTGAACTCAAACTTTGTGAGAGCTCGGCCTTGGTCCTCTTCTATTCTTCGTGATAATGTAGTCAAGGACTGCTATGAATCCACTCATTATAACCGTATGTAGAGTTTAGTCCCAGGCTAACGGTGAGATTGAGCCACCCAATTTACATGTTTGAAACATGGCGAAATGACATGGATATGTAATTTTTTCTTGAAATGTAGGGCTTAGCACTCCCTCACTGAGATCCAACAGAGACCGAAAGAATGCCATCTACCTTAGTACTTTGATTCACGGGTTCTTTAGACAGCATGACTTGGCCAAAGCAGGTCGGCATCGGCTTCAAGATATCGAGTCAGTTTAGTTATTCTCAACTGCTATTATCCTCTATTTCCCGGCGATTACCGAGCCTTGTTGAGGGCGTTGTTGGCTCGTTAAATCTCATTGTTGACATCTTGAATTTACAAGAGGTGATACTCACTTGTACCTGTTTTTCACCAATTTTCTAATACATACTGGCAGTAATATGTTTGCTTGAATTGTGACCTAGACAATCTTTTATCTTTTCGGAGTATTATAAATGCACTGATTATCACAACAGCTAAAGGTAGCGGTTCTTTTCAACCATGGCTACACTTCGTAATCTTCATCCATATGCAGCCTTCTTGCTGTTAATGAACATAATATACTCAGATTCCATGGATTTGATAGTGCCTAAGCAGCACACTTGAAGACCAGCAAACCAATGGGACACTTTGTAGAAGCCCAGTTAGGCATCACTTATAACATTCCAAAACTAGGAATTGTACAACACTATAGTGGTAATCATCTAGTATCATAGAGTTATGAGATATTTGAAGTCCACTATAAATTATGGATTACACTATAATTGTACAATTCCTATTTTGGAATGTTATAGTGATGCTAATCAAGCTTCCTGACCGAACAACCTCTAGATCCACTGCCGATGGTTGTTCACCATCGTGGTCAGAGTTGTCGCTTGTCTTCCAAGAAACAATCTTGTGTTGCCGCACTATCATCCATGGAATCTGAGTATATTGCTATGTCATTAGCAAACAAAGAGTTGATATGGATGAAGAATTTTCTCAAGGCATACCTTTTATAAATGGTTTCAAGGACCATATACCTCAGATTGTGATAACTCAAGGTGCGATTTATAATACTAAAATAAAAGATTGTCTAGCAATAGTAAACATATTACTACGAGGTACAATCATATTAGAAAATTGGTGAAGAAAGGTAAGATTGCAATTGAATATCTACCTACCGATGATCAAATGCTTGTGGATCCGCGACTAAACCTTTAAATAGCACTAAGATCGGAACGTCCATGGGAGATATGGGACTATTACTTGGTTGATTGAGATAACTTGCCTAAACCTACTCCAAAGTGATGCCCGTTATAACCGGTAATCATCATGCTCGGAGTTCAAAGGAAATTAGTCAAGAAGAATTATCCGATGGCTATAGTTGTAGCATCTTCGGTGCATTATATATTCATTGGATTAGTGGGGGTGCTAAACTATTTCCAAGAAAAAGTCTCATGTCCTGGCAAATGCACTATCCACAACAAGTAGGTTGGATTGTGTCCTTAACAGAACTCATAGTTTATGTGGGGTGGTGTAGCGGTTGTGGACATCCTTGATGAGTCTGCCTTTGCGAGTAGGAGGGTTAGGGCCGCTCTCTAGAGTTTCGGTAAAACTCGAGAGTACTCGCTGAATGGGATCAGCGCATGGCCCATTAATGCGCTGCCTAAGAGAACCATAAAACTCTATGTATAATGTGAACTTTATGTTGTATGTTTTAAGAACTGAGATAAAGGCCTAGTCCTCTCTAGTCTTTTAGAATTTTTCAACATTTTGTTCAACCCTTGGTTAAAGGCCTAGTCCACCATAGGGCTTACATTATACAATGCCCAATTATTAAGTCTTTTATTATTGATTTTCATTATTATAAAATTAGTGGGGGATGTTGTTATATTTTCTAATAATGGGCCTTTAGTATTTTTCCTTAAATCCATTACCTCTCTTGGGCCTTTTACTTGTTCCATTTTTATGTGAAAGCTTCATGAAATTTTTGGAGGCAAATGAAATTTTGTTTTTCCCACCATCTCTAAATTCAAATGTTTTTAGTGTTTTCCACATAGATGCATCCTACCTTTTTCTAATCTTTCTTCTACTATAAATAGATGATTCATCTTCATTGTTTTTCAAGTTCCTTTGGGACCTCTCTTAGTGAGAGGACCTTTAAGGGACTTCCTCTTTCTAATTTAGTATTTTATATATATATATAATATATATATATATATATATATATATATATATATATATATATATAGAAAGATAGAAGGAAGAGAAGAGAAGAATTAATAAAGAGTAGTAAACGGTCAAGTTTTTGAAATATAGTTTAACTGTTTTTTGAAAATTAGAAAGCCGTTACTTGTTCTTTCAGAAAAGGCATGAGTGCCTGGTTTTAGGACGGCCGCATTCTTTCCCGTGAAGGCGCCTGTTCTGGTTTTTGAAAATTAGAAAGTCGTTACTTGTTCTTTCAGAAAAGGCATGAGTGCCTAGTTTTGGGACGGGCGCATTCTTTCCAGTGAAGGCACCTGTTGTTCTGGAATTGCTTCGCACCTTATCCTACTAAACGCCCCCGTCTCTTCAACTATTATAAATAGTGATCGAGCACTTGGGCAGATTTACGAAAAAAAAAGATTGAACTCTCTCTCTTTTGAAATCCTCTCTCTGCCTATCAACTTTCTGCCTTCTTTAACATTTTTCTGGGCTTGAGTTTCTGGTTCCAAGAACATCATAAATTGCAGTTGTGAATGTTCTTATTATGATAGGCATAAGCATCCCCAAGATAGTTTTTCCAAGAAGCCGTCTGCAACATAGCAGGGAAAGTATTATCTTGTAGATCGCCTATAAATCTCCGTCTCTCTCTTATTTCGAGTCTTTCTATCCTAGTTCTCAAAATCTCATATTCAACAATCTGAACTTGTTTAGCATAGATTTGTGTTGTAAAGTTTGTACTATATCATAAGATTTTATTTCCCTAAGGTCCCTCAAACAGTTTCCATTTCTTAAGAAAGAAAGTAAATTTAAGCTATTATCGTAGGGTCCATGCAGGCATAATTAATTCTTAAGAAACCCTATAGTTAGTTTTATGATAATATAAAATCCTCAAACTGCCTCCAATTTTTAAAAAGGATAGCCTAGACGGAATGACCAAACTATGTGCTAAGGCGGCATGCTAGTTGCGACTGTGTGTTATGATCCAAAAAACTATTGTGATGATGCAAGAAAGCTTATCCTTTCCGCAATATGGTATTTTCTTTCAAGAGGAATTAGATTTTAAAAATGGTGTGTCCTCATAAAGAATAAGTTTTGGCCCAAGGACCCAAAGGAATATTCCCATTAGGGATGACCAAATCGGATCGGAACCGGAAAATGGGACCGAAACCGGACCGGAAAAGCCCGAAATCGGAGTAAACTGGGGAGAAAACCGAAACCGGTCTAACCGGAATCGTGAACCAGGCGGTTCGGTTCAGGGTCGAAGGTGTGAAAACTGGTGAACCGCCGGTTCTTCGAACCGGAACCGTGAATCGTGAACCGGACCGGTCAAAGAACCGGCCAATGTGTGTGTTGTGTCGTGTGACACTGTGTGTGGTGTGACCGTGTGAGTGTGACTGTGTGAGTGAGACGTGAGTGGTGAGGTGTGGTGTCCTCCTGACATGTTCCCCACTCCCCCTACTCTACTTAGTAGTTAGTACTCCCTAGTCCCTACATAGTACTCACTCCCTATGCGGTTACTCCCCCCAGCCTTGACCCTTTCTTCTCTTTTAATTTCAAATTCATTTTTTGTTATTATGAAAAAGGTAAAGGTGTGGTTGTGTGTAGGGATGACCAAACCGGACCGGAAAACCGGATCGGAACCGGACCGAAAAAGCCCGGAACCGGAGTAAACCGGGGAGAAAACCGGAACCGGTCTAACTGGAACCGTGAACCAGGCGGTTCGGTTCAGGGTCGAAGGTGTGAAAACCGGTGAACCGCCGGTTCTTCGAACCGGACCCGTGAATCGTGAACCGGACCGGTCAAAGAACCGGCCAATGTGTGTGTTGTGTCGTGTGACACTGTGTGTGGTGTGACCGTGTGAGTGTGACTGTGTGAGTGAGACGTGAGGTGTGGTGTCCTCCTGACATGTCCCCCACTCCCCCTACTCTACTTAGTAGTTAGTACTCCCTAGTCTCTACTTAGTACTCCCTCCCTATGTGGTTACTCCCCCCAGCCTTGACCCTTTCTTCTCTTTTAATTTCAAATTCATTTTTTGTTATTATGAAAAAGGTAAAGGTGTGGTTGTGTGTGGGGTAGAAAATAAAAGCAAAAGGAAAAAAGCCATTTGACTGTTTATTTTATTCCCGTTATCCTAATTAAATTTCCTAACTATAAATACTATTTCCCTCTCCAAATAAATTACTTCATCAAAACTCAATTATCTCTCTCAACTCTCTCAAACGAAAATAATCTGATTCAAGACTTTCAACCTTAGTTCCTTAATTCCTTTCATCTTCATTTCTCTCAACGACATATTTTTCCATCATGAGTAATTTTCTTAAAAAATTGACAAGCTCCAAGAATTAATTCGGTAAGGAGAAAGCCTCATCTTCATCACCCCAACCCCAAGCACCACCACGACCATCATTTGTTGATCCACCACGACGATCAAGTGTTGATCCACAACGACCATCACTTGTTGATCCACCACGACGATCATGTGTTGATCGACCACGACCATCACTTGTTGATCAACCACGACCATCATTTGTTGATCAACCACGACCATCATTTGTTGATTCCGAAGGTCTCTATTATGAATTTGAAGGGGGAGCTGCGGGAGCAAATGAAAATTTGTGGGGGGAATGGAATGAAGGCGACGAAGTGCTAGAAGAAGTTCCAAATTTTGCACCATCACCACCACCACCATTTGAAGATGGTCCAAGTTCAACTCCAAATACTGAAGAAAGTGATGCCAATAATATGGAAGCAATAGCAATGGGAGGTCGTCGTCGTAAAGGAAGTAATATCTCGAGACCTCCTAAAGCCAAAAGACAAGAATCCGCAATTTTCACGAAACACTACAGAAAAATACCCGTCAATGATGGCACGGGTAGGAATTTCACGGCAATATGCAACTATTGTCCAAAGGGGAGTGAAACATCTTTTCCATTCTCTAAAGGGGGTGGATACGGTACTTTGGATCGACATATAAGAAACCATCATCCCGGAGAATATGGCATAGATTCAAAGCAAACACAATTACAAGGATTTGAGCAACAACCCAATCAAGGTACGTGTTCTCAAACTTCTTCTAATTTATTTTCATATGATCATTTAAACCATAGGAAACAAATGGCTAAATTTGTTTGTGCGCAATCCCTTCCCTTTAGTTTTCCCGATAACGAAGACTATGAACAATTAATTAAGCTTTCTCTTAATCCTTCCGCTACGAAAGTAGCTCGTACAACCTCACTCGTGATGTTAAAAGTTTATTAGCAGAAATGAAATATGCTTTATTTGAGACATTTGGTCATTTGTCATCTAAGGTTTCTATTTGTTATGACATATGGAGCGATAGCAAAATAAGACATTTTTATATGGGTGTAACATGCCATTGGATAGATGATTCTTGGAGAATTCAAAAGAGATTACTTGCATATTGAATATTTGATGAGGCACACACCGCGCATAATATAGCTCATATGTTACAAATAATATTGAAAGAATATAATCTAGTTGAAAAGGTTTTTTCAATGTCTTTTGATAATGCTAGTGCTAATATCGCTAGTTTGCCTGAATTAATTTTAGTTTGTAAACCATCACTATGTGGTCGATTTTTCATATTAGATGTTTGTGTCATATTTTAAACTTGTGTGTCCAAGATGGTTTGCGTGCTTTGAAAATTTCTATTACTTTAATTAAAGATGCGGTTCATACTATTATGAAAAATTCAAAAATCACAAGGCAATGGAGGCATTATTGCACAAGTCAAGGGAAAAAACAAAAAAAAAATCCCAACGGATGTTCCAACGCGATGGAATTCTACCCTTCATGTATTACAAGAAACTTGGAATTGGAGAAATGATATTTGCATGTTCTTGGGATCCATTAACTATGGTGCAAATTTATATACTCAACAATGGGATGAATGTGAGACTATGATGAATTTGTTGACGAAATTCGAGATTGCAACCACGGCGTTATCCGGTACGTATTACCCCACTTCTAATTTAGTTCTTGATCATTGTCTAGAAATTTCTAGTGTATTTTCTGAGTTTCAAAATGATATATTTCTTAAAGATGCGGTTTTAAGAATGCGATCAAAGTGGGTTAAATATTTGCTTGACATCCCCGATCTTTTTTTAATTGCTAAGTTATTAGATCCTAGAGTTAGAGAGGCGGGTTTAACAACTTTTTTGGAATATTATTATTCAAACTTTTATTTGTTAAATGATCCTAATTTTCCTAATGTTGGTCAAAAAGTTGCTAATGTTAGACAAGCATTTTTAGAAATTTTTGTGGAATACAAGTCAATATATGGCGATGCTACTCCAACTCCAAGTGCTACTACTAGTACTCATATTCAACCTTCCTCTACCACCACTTCATCAGAAGCACGACCATCATTTGTTAAAAAACTACTATGGAACTAGTGGACGATCTCGTGCTACCGGTGCTAATGGAGAATTTGATAAATATTTAACTGTTGATTTTGAAGATGAAGATGATTTTGATATTTTAAATTGGTGGGCAATCAAAGCAAAAAATTCCCTATCATTGCAAGAATTGCAAAAGAAGTACTTGCTTGTCCCGCATCAACGGTTTCGGTGGAGCAAGCGTTTAGCATTGGTGGAAATATATAGCATAATCGTCACAATTTATCATCCGATAGTTTCGAAGCTTGTAATTTGTTGAATGATTGGGTTAGAGCGGAAAAAAGAACGCAAGATGAGGCGCCAAAATATGTTTTAGACGAGTACTTTGATGAGACTAAATCGGGAAGCGATTAAGGTAAGTAAAATGTAATTTATTTAATTGTTATTGCATTTTATTTTTATAGGTTAGAATTTAGATAAATATTTGTAATAAAAAGAGGTAAAGGCTCCTAATGTCCTCCCTTAATTATAAAAGGGTAAGGTTGGTTGTCTTCCTCATTGTAAATTTGCCTTTAATTAATAAAATTTAAAGGGTACCGTCCTTTTTTTCTTTTATATACTAATACTATCACTTGTTTTAATTTTTTCTATGTTTGTTTTTCAATATAACTAGTCAGTAACCCGTTGGTACCCGACGATGAATAATTTTTTTTGATTAAGTAAATAATTATTTATGTGTTTTAATTGATTTTTAAGTAACAATATAAATCGAAATTGATAATCAATGTAGCGGATATTAGGAGTATAATTAATACAGAAAAAAGATGTTGACACATGATGTAACGTGGAAAGCCCTTGAGCCAACTATCTCGCCGGCACAAAACCACGGGAGGTTAGGTCCCTGCCTAACCAAAAAACATTATTAAGATTTTAGCGTTACAACTTTGGAAGATTAAGAGATATGGTTACAATAGCGTGAGTTTAATAGTGTGTGCCTAAGTGTCAACATAATATCTTCCATCTCATATATATTTAAAGAAAAACAAAATAAAAACAAAGAAAATAATAAGAAATTGCAATACTTTTGTTTAACCACAAATTGTGCGACATAAATTTTCAGAGTCTGTCGAAAACTTTCTTGTAGACTACATTCAACGTCTTGTCATATGTTTGAGCATCTGAATCACAAATAATAACTTGAAGTCCTCTCTTGCTGGTTACTCTGGAAAATACTACATAAAGTTGTCTGTGACTGAAAACAGGTTGTGAAAGATATAACCCTACATGGGAAAGAGATTGTCCCTGACTCTTGTTGATTGTCATAGCAAAAGAAACGGCAAGTGGAAATTGCCTTCTTTGGAATCTAACCGGAAATTTTATCACATGTGACGGAGACATTATCATTCTAGGAATAAGCACCTTCATGCCAGCATTCTTTCCCGAAAGCATCTTGGCTTCGACTACGTGCTTACCTACATATATGTAACAAAATTAAGTATTAAATTATATGTATATAAAAAATAAAAAATTACTGTATTTACTTAATTGAGTGACAATCATTCTGGTGTCGTTACACAATTCAGCAGCTTGATCAAGATTTCTCAAAAGCATTACTATGCACCCAACCTTCAGCTTAATAATGTGATTTGCCAATCCAGAACACTTGATAGTGTTTAGAAATTCAGGTGAGAATATATCTTCAGCACCATTTTCATCATCCTCATCCTTACAAATGGCATCAGAACTCATATATTCAACTTCGTCTCCAGGAAAGAGTGGCATGACGTAATCATTTATGTTATCGACAATCTCATTTGTTGGAGCAAGCACAACTCTAGTCTGGAAGAATCCTTCGACATCCTTATTTTGCAATAAGTCAGGATATATAGATTTGACTATTTTTGCAATAGGATCTGAAGCCTCACGAATCAATATATCATCAGGAAGGTTAATGTCAATTTCCCCGTCATTATCTCCACCGGCAATCCCATCTCCGACAATCAAGAGCCACTGAGCGAAATATCTTATCTCTTCGGAATTATGAGAAGTAGAATCACCCTACATTAAGTTAAATATATAAAAATTACTTAAATTGAAATAAAAATATTTAAGTAGATGAATAAAGGCTATTTAAGAATTACCTGCAATCTCATATTATGCGTCAATCTGAGAACCTCACAGTCATTCCATATTTTGGATGAACAGAGTGCAACATGCACAATATCATGCCTACTCCCTTTAGGAACAACAGGTAAAATCTGTCTGAAGTCACCACCGAATACAATAACTAAACCACCAAATGGTTTATTGGAATATCTCCCCTCGGGTGTACGAATAATATCTCGGAGGCTACGATCGAAAGCCTCAAAACAATGTTTATGAGCCATTGGAGCTTCGTCCCATATAATTAGTTTGGTTTTCTGTAGAAGTGCTGCCTCATCCGTACCCGACTTTAGTTTACTACAAGTTGAGCTCTCGTTTACCTGTATCGGGATACCGAACCTAGAATGCGCGGTCCTACCTTTCGGAAGGAGCAATGAAGCTATGCCACTGGAAGCAACAGGAAGAACAATATCTCTCCTGCTCCTTAATGCAGAACACAGTGTTTTCCATAAGAAGGTCTTTCCCGTACCACCATAACCATAGAGGAAAAACACACCACCGTTTCCTCGATCAACAGCCGACATAATCTTATCATAAACACTCTTTTGCTCGGCTGTTAACTGAGGATGTAATCTGAAGTGCTCAGCTTTCATCTCATCAATGTCATAATATGTCTCATCTAGAATGAGCTTATTTATCGCATCACCAATGACATTGCCCACCTGTTTAGGCATGTCTTTAAATTTATGGAGACTGCTGCAATTCTCGATCAGTAACTTCTCAATTTTCGCCAAAGCAAGATTCTGGACCTTTTCATTAATTAATTTCAAACCTGAAATTATAAAAAACAAAATAAATATATTAATATAGATAAATATATAGAATCATATTGTATAACTGTAAAGTAGAAATAAAATCATAATTGATATTTATTGTAAAACAAATATGTAAACATGGGACGGAATACCCGGATTATCGTGCATCCTTCGATACTTGTACTCTATATCATCAGATAATAAGTGCCAAGTCTTCTCCCATACCTCTCCCGGATTCGACATACTATTAGATAGTAGCAACATAGAAAATAGTCTTCTCAGACTATCGGGAAACCTCCAATGACTCGCTTCTATAATTCCATCAACATATTCCTTGTCATCATCTAATAATCCCAGAGCGTAACATGCAGATTTGAAATCGGGATGAACAACGCGATTTACAGTTCTCAAATCCTTGAATTCCATGGGATCTGCTACATGATTCAACATTATCCTGAGGTAATACAATTCTCCGCAATTCTTTGGAACATGATAAATACGTCCCACTGCAAAACGTTTATCTTTCCTCGAACGCCATTCACGTTTAGTTTTATCCCATACCAAATGATGGGAAAATTCACAGTATTTATATTTCCGAGCCTCTGAATGAATACTGTTATACTCCATCCACTTCATAAATTGAGATTCTTTAACTGTCGCTTTATCCAAAACATCAGGAAGAAAGTCTCCGTCATTGAAGGGGATAATATGGTCACCCTCCAAGTGAAAAGCCAAGCGCTCAACGGGAGGGGTCCGATAATGTATGTCGAATCCTAAAATCCTCCACATAGCTTCACACGCAGAGACATATCGACAATCAATTTGCCTTTTCACCTCATCATTTTCGATTGCAAGGCATATCCTGTCGGTTCCCTTGTTTATATACTTGAACAAATACTTGATTGCCTTGCTCTGATTGCAGTACTCGACATTTATGTGAGCTTCGTAATTTAGCAAAAGATATGGATTGAATGGGATAACTGAACAATTGTCGAGAGCAACTCCACCCTTATCAATTATGAAACCCGTGTCTCTTCGCTTATATACATGATACCCATTCTCGTCTACACGAGTACGATCATTGAATCATTTAGGGAATTTCTTTGAGCACCTGTTGTGATCCATACACGGAGATTTAGGATTAGCAGCACCACATGGTCCATGCAACATATATTCAGCAACTGCCTCGTATAATCTAGAACATTTTCCTTGTCAGGAAACTCAGCAATAATCCACTTGTCAATATCTTCAGGATTATGACCCTGATTCTGGCGGTTAAGAAAGAGAAGAATATGAGCATGCGAAAGGTCCCTCTTCTGAAACTCCATCGTGTATATAACTGCATGAATCAATTAACAAAATAAGAGGAACATGCTAATAAAAAAAAATATAAATGACAAAACAATAAGAGGAAAACAAATAATATTTAAAGATTTACTTACTTGCTTTTGGGGTGCCAAATAATTTGCCTTCCTTGAAATCTGCAATCATCTGATTAAGCTTCATTCTAAATACCCTGTTTAATACATCAGGCCTATCCTCAGGCCTAATACCATACTCCCTCCGTCCCACAATACTTGACACACTTTTCCATTTTGGGCGTCCCACTGATAAGTCACACTTCCTAAAATGGCAAAGAATATTTACTATTCCCTCCACTCATTCTCTCTCCTACATTATTTTAATACTCACAACACCATTATAATTTACTATTCTCTCCACTCATTCTCTCTCCTACTTAACTATCTACACTCACAACACATCAACCTTTTTACTTTTTCCTTAATTTCCGTGCGGAACAGTAACTGTGTCAAGTATTACGGGACGAAGGGAGTATTTTTTTACAGAATCTCGTAATCTCTGGTCATTTAGGATTACACGTAAATGTTATGAAAAGTGACGGATACCCAGTCCATTTACATATAGAGAGAGAATCCTGGTAATTTTGAGTCATCCACCGCTGCCCGCCGGTATAAGAGGATGACAATATAACTCGTCTCCCAGATGCTTCGCCGGTATCTCCCCTTACCGATGCATCTGACAGATTTTTATAAGTTTACATCCGAAGAGTAGGCTGATTATAACGTATCCATTGAAGCCTCTGTGTATCCATCATAACATATGCATCAATCACAAATTGCTGCAGCAATCGACCACTTCTCATAAGCTGTGATTCTTCTCTTATCATCTCCTGAAGTCGAAAAGATAAAAAATCTTTTATTGACAAGCTTGATCTCTTTGCCCCTGAGATTTATTTCTCGGAATGTGCTTAAATATCCATCTTCACCGTATACAAATAACGAGAGGATAATGTAGAGGAAGGTAAGATTTATCAAATTCATGAATATGTTTCGATCCCCATTCTCGCTTTTCAATAACAATGTCCCTGACATCACCCGAATCATCAATATCACCTTCAATTATAGCAGCGACCTCTGAGGTTGTCGGCATATTAAACGGTTTTCCATCTCTACCCCGATTTCCTATAAGCCTCAATTTAATATCTTTCTTCATTCCAATATGTGCTCTGGCCATTTCGTACGTCCGTGCATAAGGGTTATGCACATCTATCATATTTTTCAAATCGGAACAATTGACTCATCGAATGGAGAAGACTTATCTTTATCTTTCCTGCTTGTGTGAAAGAATCAGACATATAAATAGAAGATAGTCATACAATATATGTAATCTACATTATAATTCTCGAATAATTAAATAAAAACGTACCTGAAAGCATTAATTCTATTTTAACTTCATTATCCGTGTCATAGATATAAAGCTGAGAAAAACGGGGGATGGCCATCATTAGGCAATAAAGAACCTATCATATGATCATTCTTTCCTTTCAATTTAAACGAATAAGGACCACGACCATTGTTTATGCCATGGTCAACTGCACCGGTCATTGAAGTGAATGCGAACATAGAATTGTACGCTCGAATATTGTCTTTATAATTTTTACTCTTTTCATGCTTGTTCTCTAAGAGATCA
This sequence comes from Adenophora triphylla var. japonica, assembly GCA_022495995.1. Classification (NCBI taxonomy): domain Eukaryota; kingdom Viridiplantae; phylum Streptophyta; class Magnoliopsida; order Asterales; family Campanulaceae; genus Adenophora; species Adenophora triphylla. The sequence continues at coordinate 23,888 of JAFEMH010007370.1, forward strand.
CTCAGTAACTTAGGTGGCTACATTAATGGGTCAATCTGAACTTTTCTATTCATGCATCATAATGAAAATTTAGGCTGTGTTGATGCTTGCGTACTTTTTAACCTTTCATCATACCAGAACATCGCACGACATTTCGCACATTCGTACTCCGGATCGCCTATATCCCCATAAACTACAATATATTGATAAATATTTAAATTATGTTAGTAATTCATTGGCTATACAGAGAAAATAATATAATATATACTTGAGAAAAAATAATAATAAACACCTGTATTATATTGTTCGTCCGAATCTTTTTGCATTCTACCGACGCGCGCTTTCTTGAATTTTTCCTTCTGATTTATTAACGACTCACTTGTTGTCGCATGCATGCGAGAATTATTTATTAACGCAGATTCTGTATACAAATGGAATATATGACTTAGTATTAATGAAATATTTTATCATAAACTATTGAATAATAATTTGTAATAATAAATAGTTTTATTTAAAAATATCGAATGTTGAACAATTAAAAAAAATCATTACCTAAATTCACAGCAGGAGATAATAATGTTGTATTATTTGCTACTGTTACATTATCTGTTCCTACAATGTCAAAAGAATATTGAGAACGATTAATATATTTATTTTAGCTCTTTAAAATATATAGCTGACTAATAAATCAAACATATAACTTACCAGATATAGGACTGTTTTTCATTAATTCAACTTCAATTGCAGAACTGAATCAATCAACATCCAAATTTATCTTTGAAGATTCTAAAATAGAAGCAGCTACCTTTCTTGGTCTCCTGATTTTTCTTTTCTCACCGTCTTTTAACAAATTTGTCGTAATAGAATCCAAAGAAGAAGAAATAGTTTTTCTCGGTCGTCCAATTTTTTTAGCTCAAGGAGCGTGCCGTGGAAAGTGTTATGTACACTTGATGCTATGCTCGTAAATTTAGCTGAATAAGAAAAATAATTATTCTTTAATAAAAGATTATTTAGAAATTAAAAATAAAAATAAAATAGGAAAAATATTGTAAATTAACAAAGAAAATCATACATATAGATCCACGGTCATGACTTGAATTATGAGTAAGATTTTCATTTGTATGGTTCACACCAACACCTGTATATCAAATATTATTATCTTAGATCTAAATTAATTAATAAATTTATATAAAAAAATCACATTATATATATATATATATATATATATATATATATATATATATATATATATATATATATAAACAATTTTTTTTTTAGAATTTGTCTTTATAATGAAAATACTTCAAAATTGACAAAATTCAATAACATATTACCTTGAGCCGTAATACAACTTTAATGATTACTCGGTGAAATCAAATGACTACCCGATGATAAGTCCACTAAAAATAAAAATAAATTCATTTAAAATGATAGTAAAAAAATAAATATAAAATCATGCATTCTTATAATTTAATTTTATACACATGATATTAATGGATATGCTAAAATAATAATAAAGTAAATAATAAAATTACCATTAGAAATATCCGCCAATGATAATCGTTGAGAAGATCGTTGCGATAAATTAATGGAATCGTTGTCCACATCAGTAAGATGCGTTTTTCTTTTCATAGATGATCTATACATTTGTATAATCTAAAAAAACTCAAATATTAATGAATATATATTTAGATAATGTTAATAATTTAACAACAGTCTAAAAATAAATAAAATTAAAATAACAAATCATATACTCCCTCCGTCCCAGCTCAGTGGAAACTTATTTCCTTTTTGATTTGTCCCAGCTCAGTGGAGACTACCTAAAATGGAAAGAAATCTTCACTATTCTCCCCACTCAGTCTCTCTCCAACTCCATCTACTCCATTTTTACACTCACAACACCAATCAAATCACTATTCCTCCCACTCATCATCTCTCCTATTTAATACTCCCTCCGTCCCATAGAAATATAGAATTTTTGGCCCGACGCGGAGATTAAGGAGGAAGTATTATATTGAAAGTGTTGTGAGTGTGAAAATAAAATAGGAGAGAGAATGAATGGAGAGAATAGTAAATTATAATGGTGATGTGAGTATTAAAATAATGTAGGAGAGAGAATGAGTGGAGGGAATAGTAAAGATTCCTTTTCATTTTAGGAAAGTTATAGATTATTGTGGGACGCCCAAAAAGAAAATTTTATAGATTATCGTGGGACGGAGGGAGTATATCCTACTCACAACACTTTCATTATTCCTTAATCGATATACCCAAATTTTTGGTCTCCACTGAGCTGAAACGGAGGGAGTATAATATATAGAAAAATAAGTTATAAATTTTATTTATTAAAAAAATTTAAGACGAAATTTTACGTTGTATAAATATAACTTTTGCAAAAAATTAAAATAAAAATATAAAACATAAAAATGAAATAGTGGAATGGGATATTTGATAACACTCCATTTAATCTAAAAACAATACACAAAGTATTAAAATGTACTAATGTATTCAAGATAATACTATGTATGATGTATTTATCTATATAGAGGTTGTATGTACATATTTTATGTCTATAGTGATGTGCTTTACAAATGAGAGTTTTAACAAAAAATTATTCACATGTAATCACTATATCTCTTTTCACCAACTTTAATATATATATATATACACTACTATGTAACATATCAGTAAATATTTAATGTGAAATATCATTAATGACCTTTTGAGGTGATGTGAAATATTGAAGGGGCATTTACCAAAAACTACTTTTTGAAATATGAATATCCACATGAATTTCGAATATTTATGTATATTTAGTAGGATATGAATTGTATCCTTAACCGATAATACATTGTCAAATTATCTCTTATCAGTTTTTAAGATAGATGAATTTAAATTCATCACTTATCCATCCAAGTTTGAATTTTAGATAGAAGTTAAATGAATAATACTTTTTATTTTCAAATAATTCGATTTTCTATTGATTTCTAGAAACTGTATACGAAATTTATGGTTAAATTGTAATTTATTCTGGCATCTCTTTTAAATTTCGAAAATTACTAATTATTTTAAATTTTCGAAAATTACTAATTAATTTAAATTTTGAATTTCTATTGATTTCTAGAAACTGTATACGAAATTTATGGTTAAATTGAAATTTATTCTGGCATGTCTTTTAAATTTCGAAAATTATTAATTATTTTAAATTGAAATTTATGGTTAAATTGAAATTTAGTCTGGTATCTATTTTTAATTTCAAAAATTACTAATTATTTTAAATTTCGAAAATTACTAATAATTATATCTCCACAATTATCACCTAAAGAGTTTGAATTATTCAAAAATTGTGCTTAAATTTAGGTAACCATTAGTTTTCAAAATTTCAAAACTGATTAAATCAATCAACTTCTAATTAAGAGGGAATTTTTATTTTAAATTTCAAAAATTGTGCTTAAATTAAATTTATTCTGCAAACTATCCATCTTGAGAGCTTCCACAATCACACTGCATAACAATCACTTTGAATAAATAAAATCTGATGCACCCATCAGCAACTCATGGAAGGTGAATGAAAATAGAACATAAGGCTTTGAGCGTCAGATTATCTAACATGTCCATGTTTGCAAAGGCAGAGATAACTTGCATAAGAGCGTTTATATTAAACACTCATTAATGAAATAAAAGAATAACACAAGGCAATGGATCAGAGACCACTATACACTTTTAACTGATGTCTTGGCAGTCTTGCCATAAGGCTATTCACATTTCAGCATTCTTTGCTCAACCAAAAAGTACTCCCACTATCCCAAATTTATGAAAAAAAAAACACTTAGATATAATCTAGAAATTTAAAGTTATATTATTCGAAATATATATAACTAAAAATGATTTGTTATGCTCAGATGACATCTTAGTTATATTTCAAAAATTTGAGATTTATCGGAATATATTATCCACATTTGAAAAATTGTTACAGTTAAATATAAGAGGCTTTGACCAATTAATCCTCCAAACAAATAAAAACGACCTCTAAGGACTAACATTATCAAAACTCGCCAAAAAGCCCCTGAATTTTTTCTGGACCAAATTGCCCCTCACACCTCTCTCACGCGAGCAGACGCCACAAAATTGCTTAGCGCTAAGCACAAGTAGTAACGTACGCTTTCTCTCTCTTTTATCTCTCTCTCTCTTTTTTCTCTCTCTCTTCCTTTTTTTTCTTAAAAAATTTTAAAATGTAATATCTCAAAATCTAAAAGTCGAAAAAATAATTCGAAACCACTGTTTTAATCGCATCGCCAAGACGAATCAAACAAGTTTACTCATCATATATTTTAAATTTTATAAATAAAATAATTTTTTTTCAACAAACGTGAAATAGATTTCACAGTTGTTCTATAAAAGAATGACATAAAACAGTGAAATCTATCACACAATTATGAAAATCATTACACATTTATTTACATCAAACCCAACAACCGTGAAACTTGTTCTACAGTTGTCCTAAAGGAACAACATAAAAATAACTGTGAAATGGAATTCACAGTTATGCACAATAACTGTAAAAATGATTACACATTTATTTACATTAAACCCAACAACCGTGAAACTTGTTCTACAGTTGTCCTAAATGAATGACACAAAAATAACACTCATAACTATAACTGAGAAATTGACCTCACAATTGTGCACAAACATAATTCTCAGCTTGAAAATGTGCAAATCATTACACAGTTATGCACAATAACTGTGAAAATCATTACACAGTTATTTACATTAAACCTAACAACCGTGAAACTTGTTCTACAGTTGTCCTAAAGTAATGACATAAAAATAACTGTGAAATGGAATTCACAGTTATGCACAATAACTGTGAAAATCATTACACAGTTATTTACATCAAACCTAACAACCGTGAAACTTGTTCTACAATTGTCCTAAAGGAATGACATAAAAATAACTGTGAAATGAAATTCACAGTTATGCACAAATAACTGTGAAAATCATGACACAATTATTTACATTAAACCCAACAACCGTGAAACTTGTTCTACAGTTGTCCTAAAGGAATGACATAAAAATAACACTCATAACTATAACTGAGAAATTGACCTCACAGTTGTGCACAAACAATCATCAACAACTGATAAATAACGAGTAAACCAAACATACTAAGTAGCAAGCAAAATAACTGTGAAATTGACCTCACAGTTCTCAGTTTAGAAAGGTCAACAACCAAACCATTTCACATTCATAAATAACTGTGAAACTGACCTCACAGTTTTAGAAGTGTGAAAAACATTTCACAGTTATTCACATCAGTTTTAGAAGTGTGAAAAACATTTCATTTGAATAACTGTGAAATTGACCTCACAGTTCTTGAATTGCTTTAAGTTCATCATGTTCCTCCTCCGTTGCCTCAGTTTCACCATTTGCAGCATCAATTGGCACTGAATCCCCAACAAGTTCTGTCATTGAATCCACACCAGGTTACCTACAACTTGGACTAGTCTAAATAAGTCTTGCTTTTGATTAGTGCCTAATATCCTGATCCTCACAAATGTACCAACAACCTTATCTTGGAAATTTTCAATATCTTCAAGTAGGTCCTCAACCAACTTCCTTCGCAGGTAAATTAAGCGTATGTTGTGGGTATCAATGGCGGCATACTCTCCACGAATAATTGAGGTCCTCGCCCATCACCTTTCCTGCGTGCTTTACGCTTCCTGGATTTGCTACTCTTGGAACTCAATGAAACATCCCTACAAGAAAAGAGAAATTCTTTAGGTGGAATGGAGGAAGTACTGAGAAATCATTTAAAACTCACTACACAATTTCAGACACTGCAAATCAGGAAAAGAAACAATTAACAGAGACAAATACTAATTCTGCTCTTGGAGGGTATCTAGTGTCAAAGTACTTCTGAAAAATAGAGTTAAAAATGGCATTAATGGAATTGACACTCATGATAGGGTTCAAAGGAAGGCAGCGAGAACCTTTGCATACTTTAGATCCATGCCTGACGACTACGAAACTTCTGCTGACGAGCTTTTATAAAGTTGATCCAACTTCTCTCTCCAAGTTGCTGCCTCATTATCCTTTGGAACAGGTTCAGCAAAAACAAGTTTTCCTGCACAAAAAAAAACAAAAAAGTGTTGGCCCGAAAACCCAAGAAGGTAAATTAAAACCCTGCAATGGTTGGAGGCTCATGCTCTGGGGTGCCTCCGTCCGTCCCTAAGAAAATGACTCACCAAGTTTTTTGTATATTTCTTCACATTTTTCCAAGGACATTAGTTTGATTCCAAGAGCAACTGCAAGCATACCACCGGTTGATGTCCCACATATAAGATCAAAGATCTCATGAATGGGTTTCCCTGTACCCTTCTCGATTTCTTTAAGGATGCACTTGTGTGAGTCCTTTCATTACACCTCCATCCATTGAAAGTATGCGTAATCCTTGCTTTGGGACCTGCCTCCCTCTGATAGTGCGACGCAGGTTTTCATTTTCCCCTATAGTGGCATGCAAATAACTCGAATTAGCATAAGACCTCATCAATTTTTTAATTTTTTTTACGGGAATATCAAAGACAGAAATCAACCAAGAATTGCCAAGGCACGAGCGGCGGCTTTTCTCACACGTGGCTCGGATGCAACTGTCACCGCAAAAGAAGATCACGCAAACTTTCGGAGGTAACAAGAGTACGCCGATTCTCCAAACGAAGCCTAAGTTTCCCACTAGGAGAGCTAACCTTTGTACCTAATGATAGATATCAACATTCGGATTACAATGCATTAAAGTACTAAAAGTCTAAAACACGAGATATTCATAAAGTAGTGGGCTTGCCTCTAGATCTCTATGGGCACATAGCACTTTTAATGATTTCACAACATCCCTCGAAAGCATTTTTTGGGCTACGGTATCGGATATAAAGCCCAACCGAGCAACAACTTGTAAAACAGATTTTAGTTCTTCAGGGGCCAACAGACTTTAATACTCTTTCGATCGGTTGCATTATGTCACATTTCATCAACCGAATTGCCACAGTAACTTCAGAAGCAAGAGATGTAAGTGCGAGCAAGCTTGCTCAACCTGAGACAAAACAAAGCTATATCAATAAACTTACCGAAACCGAGAATAAACATATTACAAATGTAAATAAGCCCAAAGAAGATGTAGAATTAACTTCGTTAGCGGGTAGCACTACCGGCCATGTGGCAAGGCAACAAAGTGGCCAAAAGGGAATAAAAAGACAAGAGACTATGTGAATGATAATCTAACAACAAACAAGTAACCTACCACATGCTGATTTTCACTACTGATCATGCTTATGAGTTGTCGCACTGCATTCTCGTCTTTACCAATAACCACACGGTTTGCTTCGTCTTGCATCATCTTTCCCAGAGCAGACGCGAGCAATGGATGGTGACACGAAGAAAACCGGAATATAAGAGAGAAAAACGCGCTGAAGGAAATTCTAAGCCTCTTTTTAATAGAATTATTTTTTGCTGTAATTCTTCGCCTAATTCTTACTTTCGAATGGTCAGCTTCGGCCTCGGCCTTCTTCCAGTCTGGAATTAATTGAAATAAACCAACATTTGTCCAAATGGAACATGATCAAGAAAAATACAAAAATTACAGGAATAAAAGGTACTCACCTGCAATGTCTTCTTGTGCGAATTTCAAACGACTTGATACAAGTGTCATGATTTACTGCTAGACACAAAAATGAAACTATACATTTAATCAAGCAAATTGGTGTGCACATGTGTTGATCGGCCTATAAACTCTAACTGTAGATTAAAATTTCTTCCCTAAACCTACAGAAAGAAACTGGCATTCTCATATGAAATTCAAATTCTTTTAATGATAACCGATGAGAAATTAAAGAAATCACCCAAGAACTTGTAAAAGAATAGGAGAGAACAAACCTTGGAGCCAAGAGGATAATCTCGTTCACGAAGCCAAAGCCCAGCCCTAACAAACCGATTAGCGCCACTAATCCTTCTCAGAACATCAATCAACAACCCCACAGCCAAATCCGCAACATCCTCGGAGAAGATTCGAGGAACATTAGCGATTTGAATTCCACGGCGGCGGCACTCGGGAAGGTCAGTGTGGTTAACGCCGAGGCCGGGTGGTGAAGATTAGTCAAAGCTCAGGCAAGTTGGAGACGACATGGGCGGTGACGGGAGAGAAGGCGGAGCAGAGCATGGCTTAACGGTTGAGAGGAATTGGAGGAGAGGAATTGTTGGAGAATGATCCCATGGTTGAGAGGAATTGGAAGCTCGCCATGGAAGGAAGCTCGTCCGAAATTGCGTATAGAGAGAGAATTAGCGTTTAGAGAGAGAGAATGAGAGGGGTAGTTTGGGATTATGAAATATTTTAAACTGGGCTAGGGGTTTATTGGTAAAATGGATTTCAATTTATGGATTCTACGGTAGATTATGATATGTTGTGTTTTTTTTGATAAATTCCACCTTCTAATAGGGGTTTAATGGTAAAAATCCCTAAATATAATCTAGAAATTTAAAGTTAGATATATCTTATCAAAATTTTAAATTTTGTCTAAATTTCAATTGCATTATCAGACTTTTAGAGGGAATTTTTATTTTAAAGCCTATATTTTTTTAACTAAAATCTGGAATAAAAATGAGTTGAAAATGGAATTGCTGACGTGGCCTTTGACGTGGCCTTTTCTGGAGCCTCTAAATAGTTTTGTTTTTTATATTATATATGATGTTGATTTAGATTATTTTAAAAAAATCACTTATAAAATACTCCCTCCGTCCCAGACCAAGGGTATATGGGGGAGATTTCACGCTTCTTAAGAAATTTTTTAAAAAATGAATAAAAGTTAAATGTGAGATATGGAATATTAATTAAATGTGTGGTAGGAAATATGAGAGATAATGTAAAAATTAAATGTGTGGTAGGGAATAGGAGAGAGAATGTAAAAGTTAAAAATATTTAATAGGAGAGAGAATGAGTGGGAGGAATAGTAGTTAAATGTGTGGTAGAAAATAGGAGAGAGAATGTATAAGGATATAATGAATGGTTTTTGTAAATATATGAAGATGATAAGGGTATTAATATATTCAAAAGCTTAGCTTTTGGAAATGAACTCTTGAGTGCAGGACGTAAAAGGGAAAGATGAGCAGCCCTAGTGCAGGATTTAGGAGGAAGTAATTTTATTAATAGTAGATAGAAAGAAAAGAAATAAAAAAAAAGAAGATAACTAAAAACTAAAAAGCATTTTCAATTTCAAATTCAAATTCCACATTTCCATTTTCCACCCAATGGCCAATACTAATAGTCAATACCCGTACCTACCGGCTCGGCTACCCAGACCCACCCCCTACGAATTCCACCCAGTAAAATTATTTTTAAGTACCTATCCACCCCTACACACAATAGTACAAAATGCTTTTAATTTTTAGAATTTGGATGGTTTAAAATTTGAGTGGTTTTCATTTTTCAAATTCAAATTTTCCATCATTTTTTTTTATTTTTTTTGAAGACAATTACTCACGGTCAGAAAAAAAAAAAAAAAAGAAACCGTCGAACCCGACCGGAACCGAACTGGAACCGTTTTGTACAAATCGAAACCGGATTCGTGAGTCATCCGGGCTGGTTAAGGGTCCTATTTTTGTCGAACCAGAACCGGAACCGGAATCGAAACCGGAACTGGAACAGGTTTTGGTCAACCCTAATTCCCATATCATCATTAAGGGGAATTGTAGCAGGTGAAATAACGTGCTAGGGTTCCTTTTCAACAGCAGAACTGGTGCTATCAATAATGGGCCCCAATTTTGGGGGAAAAACAAAAACAATTGCAAATCGTTAGACATTCAATGACGTGGCGACGCCCTACTAATTAGACTCGTGATTTAACAACGTTGATGCTTGTCCCATTGAATATGCTGTCCAGATTTTGATTCCTCTGTTCCAAATCCCTCCCTCCCTCCCTCCCTCCCTCCCTCAGGCCTCAGTTTTCTTGAAATTACTATTTACAGGTACAATAATTTATTCCCGCAATTTTGTTTCTCAAATTGTTCTTTAATTGAATTCATATATTCTCTGCTTCTGATTTTGGATTTACTAGGGTTTCAATGTTATACCAATAAATTCTTTCATTTAACTGCTCTTTTCTCCTTTTCTTTTCCCAAAGTATGAATCTTTCTGGATTTGGTGAACTGGGTTTTGTTTAGTTAAAAGTTACTACTTGTTGTGTGTTCCACTGTTCCTTGTCTACTGGGTTGTGGGTTTTTGCTTGTTTCTGCTATTGTGAGATACTCAAGTTTGTTTTTATGTTGCAGGTGATTTAATTGAATTTGATTATTTTTTTTATTTTTATTCTTTGTCAGTGATGAATCTATGCTATTTAGATGGTGAATTCAAGTGTTATGAAAGTGCATGCTTTAGCTATGAATGTTGATTGGCTATATCCAAAAACTTGCTAAGTTTTCTTGCTCAATTGTTAGGGGCTAGTATATTTTATTGATTATAAATCGAAGTTTTTTCAAATTACTAGGAATCAGTTTGAAATTGGTTTTTTTTTTTTTTTTGAAATTGGTTATTGCATGATTGGTAATTGGCTTTGGCTTTCTATAGTTATAAATGTGTTTGAATTCATATTATTGCATGATTTGTTTCAATTTATGTATCCATTCTGTTCACAACCCTATTTTCATAGATGCTACTGCACACATTATTTGATAGGTGTCTTAAAACATAATTTTAAAATACAATTTGAAGATATAGTAGTAAGGATAGGTTCGTTCTTTCAGTGGGTAAAGACTAAAGAGTTGATTTGCCCTCTTTACTCAAAACTATAATGACAAGCTTGCTTACCTTTTGCTCTCTTCTTATATGATTCAACACTTATTTGGAAATGCAAACTTTAGCATGAATTTCTGTAGACATAATACTTAACACTTATAGACCCGTTCATTTTAGTTGGTTCGGATTGTATCTATGGAGAAAGACAAACTTAGGGTGTGTGTGGTAGCATCAAACACTTAACGCTTGTTGCTGAATGGTTTCCTTTTGTGCAACTACTTCAAACTAAGGGTGGACCCTTGGCTTGAATTGTAACAGCCATCCCATATTCCTCTGACCGAACAAGCATCAATATTCTCACTTACCGAGTAAGAGCCGCTAGCATGAAGATGGGCAATGGCTTGTTTACAAAAACTCGAGTTTTCTAAGATTGTCATTCATCAACAAGCATTAAGTGCTTGATGCTACCAAACACACCCTTAGTTAAGGTGGGCCAACACAAAACAAAAATGTTGATATTGATATCTTTAAAGCCCTTTCTTGCTGAAACCCATTGCGTTATTCCTTCATTGAAACCCTGCAGAGATGTCTTCGAACACTTGGCAGGACTTTTACGTGAGAAAGTGTAGTGGGTGGACTTACTACTACATGGCTTTTTAAGTGCCTCTCGTTGGTTTTTGAGAGCCTAGTTTGTCTAGGAAGCGAACCGACTTGTCTGAGTTTAGGTCTAAGTCTGAACCATCAGAATAAGATAAAAGTACAAGCGTTAATTAAGATTACTATAATTATATTATTGAATATAGTTCTAATGGAAAATCATTGAGATGGATATTTTTCTATGAAACATACACGGAAAAGCCAACAGATTTCTGTATGCATAATGGAGATCACCACGCGTGTGCTTTGAAGATTGGAGCCCAAACTTTGTTTAGCTCGTGTTTTCTTTCTAGCCCAAATCTAACAATACTATTCGAAAATCCTAAAATCTGAAATGAAATCCTAATGTACACACTTGTGGGTTTTTCAAATGGATAGGGGCTGGGTTCTTGGTTATCGGCATCAGGCAAAAGTGCTTTAGGAGTAGAAGGCCCAGTAGCACCCACTTAACACTAACATTGGTACGGGAGTCCAAGTCTGAAACATTTCCCGTCTATTCAAGGAGGTTGATACTCCCCAACCTAGAGGTAGTTAGGAGGGTTTCCACGTTGGTTTTGGAAAGACCTCGGTGCCTATTATAATTAGGAAGTAATGCATCACACTTTGAGCTAGGTTTTGGCATGAAGAAATCCCTATAGCACCCAACACACACCTGAACTTTTTGTAGCTGAAAGTGTTGTAACTGTCCCGAATGTATGAAATTTTAATTTCTGATTTTATAACTATTTCTATTTGATTATTGTGTTTGACTGATTGAATGGAAAGGTGACTTTAGCTGTGCATGCCTCAACACCCTTCAAAGAAATAACTTTTAGCCTTTAGGTCTTTCATAATATCCTTAATTTGTGTTGACTACGAAACTAAGATTTTTCCTATTATAGTGTATCTATAACTTAGAATGTTGGTATTGTCATGCCAATTTTGATTTTTCTAAGACTAATTCCCAAAGCGATCCACAAAAGGCTGTTAGCTACTCGGTTCCCAAAAATCTAAACCAGAATTAGGAATCTTCGATGACATGCTTACTTTGTGTGCTTCCTATAATGATGTTTTTTGATATGTTTTTTTAACTCTGCAGCACACATGTACATGCACATTTATGTTACAACTGATACTGAAACCTTCCTTTATCATACACAGGTCTTGTTGGGCCATATCGAGTTAGCCTTACCTGGGAATTCGATATGGATAAAAGGAGAACTAGCCAAACAACTCAATTTCTTGAGACTTTGTGTAGCTTTCTGAGAAAATGCATCTTTTCCGTTCTTTCCTTTGCTCTCATCCCCAACCATATTGCCTTCATAATGGATGGAAATCGGAGATATTCTAAACAGCACAATTTGATGGAAGGGGCAGGTCATAGGGTTGGGTTCTCAGCTCTAATGTCAATGTTGAGATACTGTTATGAGCTAGGAGTGAAGTTTGTAACAATATATGCATTCAGCATTGAGAACTTCAAACGGAGTCCTGAAGAAGTTGAATCACTTATGGAATTAATGCGGGAAAAGATTGAAGCATTAATTGATGAAGAAAGCATAGTAAATCAGTACGGAGTTAGGGTTTATTTCGTAGGAAATCTCAAACTCTTGAGCAAGCCTGTTAGGTTAGCAGCTGAGAGAGCTATGGCTGCCACCGCAAGCAACTCCAAAGCAGTGCTCTCAATCTGCATTGCTTACACGTCCACCGATGAGATTGTGCATGCTGTTCAAGAATCATTTAAAGAAAAATATGATGAAATCAGAATATTAGATGCAAGTGGGTCCGGATACGGTCTGTTAGGGCTGGGTGGGATTGAAACGGAGCAGAGAAATAATGTTATTGATGTTATAGATATTGAGCGACATATGTATATGTCAGCTGTACCTGATCCTGATATTATACTTCGTAGTTCTGGTGAGAGTAGGCTAAGCAATTTTCTCCTATGGCAGAGTTCACGGTGCCTTCTGATCTCTCCCTCTGCGCTTTGGCCGGATATTGGTTTCTGGCACTTGGTTCAGGCGGTTTTGGATTTCCAAAGAAACTTGTTTTATTTGAAGAAACGTAAGGAAGCGTGAATTCATTAGTGGAATCTAATTGTTAACTTTTTGATAGTTTTTTGGTTGCTTTGGCTTGCACCAACTGCTATAACCCTGATCAGGGTTCTCACAGTAAGGTAGTCCTTTTTCCGTAGTCTTATACAAGCACATTGAACATGGGCTGTCTTATATTTTGTTGCCCCAATTTGGGATGATGCAATTTTTCTATGAAAGATAACTTTTGGGAGATATCCCTTTAGTTTTCTTATGGGCTCTCTTTATGTGTTCTTGCCTGCAGCCTTTGTGTTCTTCTATAATCTAAATGTACATTATTCTTCATATTCTTTAATATTAGGCTTTTTAATTCTTCATCATATGTAGTTTTTATTTGGTAGCTGTTTATTTAAAGTGACCAGTACTGTGCGTGAACCTGAACATGAGAATCCATTCTGCTTACGTTGGGGCATATTGTGGGGGAAAGATTGCTGAAGCAGGCCTTGAATTCTGCTCAAAGCTCTAAATTTGTGAGAATGCATCACAATATATGGTTTTCAAGAACACTATTTCAGGGTATAAATCAAGTTTTTACTATTCTTAAACGTTTCTCATTGATTTCATAATGACCCACTTTTCTTTGATGTCATCTTTGTTTGACAGGGAAGCTTTATCTTAAAGAAACTGTGGGATCAAGTGTAAGATTTTGTCGATTCAAGTTTGGAGAACAGTTGCTACATTTATGGGTAAATGTTTCTTTTCTTTTAGAATGCAATATTAACATTATATATATATATATATATATATATATATATATATATATATATATATATATATATATATAAATAAATAAGCCAACTAGTTGCCTCTGAAACTTTTTTTTTCTATCCTTTATATCCATATCTTTTATCATTTGAAAATTTTAGAAAAGCAACCTAACGGTATATTAGAAAATAGATAAAAAGTCATAAATTTATATAGAGTTAATAAAGCGTATCTAGAAAAACATTCTTGATTTATGAATTTTTTTCATTATACACTCGGTTTGACTTTTTCCACTTAAAAGTTTTTAATAAAAAGTTCGTTTTGAAAATTTCGCTTGAAGTGTTCAACTTGGGATTTAAATTTTAATTTCCATTTTAAAAATTCTTCACTTGGTACACTTTTTGAATTATTACCTCTTCTCATTCCAGTTTCAAGGCTAGTTAAATAAAAAAGGTGTATACATCTTGTTAAAGCTCTCAACTCAAAAATCAAAATTTATAAATCATTAGTAGAGTGTGATTTTATAATAAAAATATGCAAGGAAAAAAATGCAAATATAGTATCCCAACTATATGGCTTGTTTGGTTTTCATATCTAAACTAGTTTTCGTTGTAATCACAGTAGATCATCTTTTTTGGATACTCGTTTAAGTTACCCAGGGCTAATGACATTTATTTTTTCAGTTAAATTGACATGTGTAATGCATTTGTCCCATTTTTTAAAGGTAAAACATGAAAATCATTTCAATTGAAACAACACAATTATTAAAGATTTTAAGTGTAAATTAATAAATTAAAAGGTGAACTAAAATAATTTAAAACATGTTATAATTTAAAATTATAATTTACAAATAACCCTTATCCCCTTCCACCCACCACCCACCTCTCCTTCATCCCACCTCTATAGCCGCCACTATTGCTTCTTCCTCCCACCTCAAAATAAATCCAACAATTAATTCTAAATTCCACATTTAATCACATTTTTAAATCCACATTATTTCCCCAAGTTCTTGACAATCAAGTTATTTTCCCAAATCCAAGCTCTGGATCTAGATATCAAAGTGATTGGATCATTAGCATTACTAAGTTTAATGAAAAACATAAGGGCTAAAAGGAGATGATGCTACCATTACAACTCTTACCATTGTATATATTCATCAGACATTTGTACTGCGTTCAAACCCAATCCTAGAATCATCACTACAAGGCACAACATCAAGGCCAGTAACCATGGCTGATGGAGGGGCCCCTTCTACAGTGATGCTCCATCTCTCTAACCTTCTCATCACTCCCAGAAAACAATGCCTGAACGGGCCCTCTCGCAAGTTTTGAACCCATCCGTTCAACCCCAATTCTCTTGCAATTGATCACACACACACACATACACACACCCACATTGTGACAAAATATTCTAAAATTAATCTTACCCAAAAACCCACAAAACATAAATACTCAATTGGTCCACAAAATTGGTAATTCCATTTCATAACGTTGTTATACTACAATTTCAATCTGGTCAATTACAATTAACAAGAACTGCCGGTTCTAGTGTACGAAATTTGCCCAGACACTAGTAAATGGACTGGTAACGTTTTGGTGGGGGAAGAAGAATCAGGAGGGGGAGGAGGGGAGGGGGCTAAGGAGGACATAGGAGGTGAGAAAGAAGGTGAACCAAGTCGAAGCAGAGGAGGTAAATGAGGATGAGAAAGAAAATTGTGGATATGCCTAAACGTGGGCCTGGGTATATGTAGTCATGGCAGCCGGTAATTGCACGGCCGAGCATGAAATCCCCTTTCGCTCTATGTGCGTGTTTTCAGTGTGTGTCAGAGTGAGTGACATCATCCCAGATCCAGTTTCGTTGGCACAGAGCAACCACTTTGATATCCAGATCCATCCGGGGCTCGGATTTGGGAAAATAATTTGATTGTCAAAAATTTGGGGAAATAATGTGGATTTAAGAATGTGATTAAATGTTGAATTTAGAATTAATTGATTTTATTTTGAGGTGGGAGGAAGAAGCAGTAGTGGCGGCTATGGAGGTGGGAGGAAGGAGGTGGGTGGTGGGTGGAAGAGGGATGGAAGATTATTTGTAAATTATTTTAGTTCACCTTTTACTTTATTAATTTACACTTAAAACCTTTAGTAATTGTGTTGTTTCAATTGCAATGATTTTCATGTTTTACTATTAAAAAATGAGGCATATGCATTGCACATGTCAATTTAACTGGAAAAAATGGATGTCGTTAGCCCTATTTAGCTTAAACAAGCATCCAAAACAGATGAGGTAATGTGGTTGCAACGAAAACTAGTTTAGGTATGAAAACCAAACAATCCCTATAGTTTGGGTACTATATTTGCATTTTTTCCAAAATGCAATGTGTTACTTTTCAAAAAGGTTTTTAATGACTTGTGGCGTTATCCCTTTTTTTTTTTTTTAAGGTGAATTCCATTTTTTCTAGCCTTGATTTTCCACTTAAATTAGCCGATTTCACTTTTGATTCAAATTAAATATCAATTAATATTTTCTAAGTTGGAAAATTTAGCCCTTAGTTGATCATTTCATCCGTCCCATTTAAAAAGGCCTTTAACTTAAAACTTTTCTTCCAAAGTCCATCAATTTTTTATCCAAAAATTCATTTCTATCGATAAATTATTCTAATGATTTTACTTAGTAAGTTTTATTTTTTGATATTTAGATTTACACCCTTTTTATTTGATTCCTAATATACTTTTAGATCTTTTTCTTAAAAATTTTAACAATGAAAGGTGTGAAGCAATGGATAGTAAGAGGTTAGGCAACAATTTTAAAACACACTTCTGATAATGTGATCATTTTACTTCTTTATTTTCCTTACTTTGTTTATTTATCTTTACACTTTTCTCCATTTTCTTTGTTTCATTCTTAAACTTAATTAGGGACAATCAAGAGTTTAGTGTGTAGGGTTGATAAACGACTATTTTATAGTAATTTATAGTCTAGTTTTTGACTCTTACAGTAGGGAGACGACCTTATTTGTATGATTTTAGTTAATTAAGAGATTGACTTAGCGGTGAATCTTGATTAACAGCATCATATGAATTGAACCGGGTATCATTAATCACGAGAGTAGTTTAATGACATAGGGATAATCCTTTAGTGGAAAATACGTGGATTTAACAAGAACTATAATGGATTTTGACTAATGTACGGAACCCTCGAGATATAGGCTGTGTTAGTTTTAAAATACGTGTGCTATGCATTGACCGTAAGTAGTTAGCACAACTTATCGTATTATTCTTGATTTATGACATGAATAATATATAAAATCACGTGAATGTGGACTAACTTTTTGGGTGTGGGAATTAAGGAAAAGTGATGTAAGAAAGAGAAAAAGTTAAATGTTGTGAGTATGAAAAATTAAATAGGAGAGAGAATGAGTGGGAGGAATAGTGAGGAGAGAGAATGTTGTGAGTGTAAAAGTGAAGTAGGAGAGAGAATGAGTGGGTGGAATAGTGAATATTCTTTGCCATTTTGGAAAGTTTGCATTCACGTGGGACGGACCAAAATAGAATAAGTTTGCATTCACGTGGGACGGAGGGAGTAGAGTTTTCAATAATTTGTTTTTGTTTCTAGATATTTGACACAACAATTCTCCCCCAACCATATTTTATTTACTTATTTTACATAAAAAGCAAGTATTACATATAGTAACATTGTGCTCTTGGGATTCGACCCGCATTTGCCCTTTTCTATACTAGATACACACCGTACACTTGCAGTATAATAAACTAAGTCGATAGGTTTTAACTTTGACAGGATAGGGTTCCTAACAAGGACACATCATCTTTGACATAAGCCAACCATGTCAACATGTCGACATTGGTCCAAACAGAATCGTTGCATGTAGACCATAAATAACTTGTACCAGACTACCAGGGCTGCAATCTCATTTGCTAAATTAAGTTCTGGAACATGTTCAAAAATGCTCTGAACTATTTAGGCTAACTAGATTCTACTTTGCACCAATCACAAAAAAAAGTGTCAGATTTTTTTCAGTATAAGAACCAGAGACCCCATATTTAGAGTTTTATTTAGCATTTGCAGGTGACAAAAATGGAGGGCGGATCTTCTTCTGCAGGTGGGAAAGACAATGAAGAACAAAAGGAAGAAGAATTCAGGTACAGAGGAGTAAGAAAAAGGCGATGGGGGAAATTTGCTGCAGAAATTCGAGACACTAATAGACAAGGATCCCCCGTTTGGCTTGGAACATTTGCTACTGCTGAAGAAGCTGCTCGAGCTTATGATAAAGCGGCTTATGAAATGAGAGGTCGTATGGCTGTTCTTAATTTTCCAGAAGAATACCCTCCAACTTTTAACTCGTCCGCTTCTTTTTCTTCTTCATCTAGGGTCGAGAATTTGCAGACGAACAGGGGAGATTCCGGAAGGGAAGTTTTCGAGTTTGAGTATTATGATGATAAGTTACTGGAAGAGCTACTTGATGTTGAAGACAAGAAAACCAGGAAATATAAGAAATGAGTTGACTTGAGTTCGAAGTAATTAAAAGTCAACGTTTATAGCTGGTGCTTGGTTTCAGCTAAAGAAATATGTGACATCTATTTATGTATTTTTGGCTCTCTTTTTTATTTTATTTTTTTTGTTTTGTGAGATATAATTTGACTTCTTAATATGAAAAAATGATTTACTATGTTGATTCTATTTGATGTATAGATGCCAATTCCTTGTAAAAGTGTGACAGCTTTTCGTATAAAGGCTAACTAGTATAACTCTTCGACTCATTTGAAAATTTTACCAATTTTTTATTATTTTTAATAAGCGCGTAAAATCAAATAGAGCCTAAATTTGTGAAGAAGAAAATAATTATCATGTTGATAGTAATTTTTGTAATATTATTGCATTTATTGTTTATGGATTTTTTTCTCAAAATATTTCTTTTAAAAAAATATAATTTTCAAAATAACAAACCTTCCAAACTATTTGCCAAAATATCAATTTTTTCAAAACTCACTAAACCATTTATCAACTTTGACATTTGTCCGCTCAAACTCACCAAATGAAATGACGAGTTCTTTTTTTTTTTTTTTCAAAATTTTCTTTTTTATAACTGCATTTTAAGAAAATGACATCGTAATAAAACTCGCCAATTGATTTGACGAGTTTAAGCGAAATTTCAATCTCCCAATAAGCGAGTTTGCAAATTACAGAAAAAAGAAAAAAAAAAAACCAAGTAAGAAGAAAGGAAGAAGAAGAAGAGAGCAAAGGAAGACAATTTTTCAAAATCATTTTGCCATATTCAAAATCTCTTTATTCAAGTGATTTTTCAAAATTGTTAAATAAGTTTTCATTCTCTTTCCAATATTTTCATTTTTGAAAATTATAATGAGTTGTGCATGTAAATTTATGATTTAGGTTTGAGTTTGAATTTGATCACTTTAGGTTTAATTTGAACGAATTTTGGGTATATTTTTTCTAAATTTTTCCATTCATTACAATGAAGTAGTATTTATTTGAACAAATGTTATGATTTTGATTGTATTTGATTGATATTTCCTAGAGTATAATTTATTTTTAATCAAATTTTGAGGATATTTTTTGTTGTGAGTATTTCTTATAGTATTGATTTGTGAAATTAATATTTGTGTTTGTGTTGATTTTTGGACATAACACTTGTGAAAATAACACTTACTAGAGTATTTGATTTGTCAAAATAATACTTGTGTTTGTTTTGTTTTGATTAACAGATTGATACTTTTGTTGATCCTGGGTCTTTTGATCATTCTGTGTTGATTTTACATCAGTCTCACCGATGTTATAGCTCCCGTTATTCAGCAAGTATTAGCAGTGGCTGAGTTTTTGGGAGTGCATTTGATCAGGAATTGATTTGACGAGTTTCATCATTTCTTAAAATGCAGAAAAAAAAAGAAAAATTTGAAAAAAAAAAAAAAAGAACTCGTCATTCCATTTGACGAGTTTGAACGGAAAAGGTCAAACTCGTTAAATGGTTTATCGAGTTTTGAAAAAAATGAAAATTTTGGCGCAAATAGTTTGGAAGGTTTATTGTTTTGAGAATTATATTTTTAAAAAGGAATATTTTGAAAAAACAATCTAATTTATCTTATAGAATATTGTAATTATTTTGTCGTCTACCCTACCGTTGTGACTAACAGCTCTTGAAGTACTGATACGCCACTCAGAGATACGTGAATATCTAAAAAACGACAAATTGAAAAAGGTTGTTCCTCGTACAGAGACGCCTCATGTCCATGTGATAAGTGTCACGTGACCAAAAATTTCAGTACGGACATTAACTCCTCTACTAAAACTAATTGGGAATTTGCTTCAAAAATTTCTTTTGAAACAAATCACTTTTCACTAAGTTTCTCATTGTATTAAAATGTCCCATAAGTTCTCATGTTGTATTATGTATAATACAACATTTAGTTATACAGTAGTTTAAAATCATAATACTGCATCCGCACCACCGCCTCCGCCATAGCCCAGCTCCGCCGCCGCCGTCTGCTATCGCCGCATGCCGGATTCCGGTCAATTTTCGCGGGGATCCGATCAATTTTCACCGGAATCCGGCAATTTTGGCCGGATCGATCGTCGGAATCCGGTCACCGGAGGTCGAAATCTGGTCGCCGGTCCATGGGCTTCGGACTCCGGTCACCGACGGCCGCCGGAATGCAGTATTATGGCCTTAATTGGTGTTGTATTTTCGAAACATAATACAACATCATAATACAACATGGGGAAGGAACTTATCGGGCATTATGAATTTTTTTTAGAACTTATCGGGCATAGTCCCAAACTAATTAATTGCATTCTCTTTTTTTTTTTTTTGGGCAAATTGCAATTTAGAGCCCGAAGTCGAGGGGGTGTTCTCCAAAAGGGGCCCATATTTTTTTTCTGCCACATCAGGGCCCAATATAAAAAAATTTAGTCAGTTTAGGGCTTTTTAACAATTTCTGTTTAAAATCCCCGTTAAGTGGACATGTGCGTTTTACGTGGCTTTTTAATGAGGGTATTTTAGGCAGTCCATGAGCAGGGAAAAACGTGAAACACCACATACGCTTTTATCCTTACTCTCCTATAAGACGCAAATATGTATTCGTTCCCCTCCAAACGTAATTGACAAATTGGGGATGAAATTGGGTGATTTGAAATCATGAATTCAAACGCCATTTGCAGGCGTGGTAGAAGGGCTCAAGTGCAGACCTCATGGAGGGAATGGAACCCAGGCCGCAGGTTTCTCCATTGCTCCAATAAAAAGGTAAATTCTTGTAATCGAGAAAATCCTAATTTCTTGCGTCTACATGTAACTTAAATCTGTTCAAAAATTGCAGTACCAAGATTGTGGGTATTTTGCTTGGTTAGATGAAGAGATGTGCGTAAGATCGAAGATGATCATACCTGTGTTTATTCGAAAGAGAAATGAAATGCAAGCTGAAATTGCAAGTTTGAAAAGAAGGCAGAAATTGTTATTGGTAGTGTTCATTTGCTCATGGATTGTGTATTGGTTGATGTAACCTTGTTATTGCTCAGCATCTTGTAACATAATTTAGGGTCGTTGTAATGTCAGTATGAATTTGGGGATTTTGTTGAAGGTGGTTGTAATGTCAGTATGAATACCAATGTATTTCCTTGTTTGGGCTAAATGTGTTTATTTCGTTTTTGTGTTTGTCAAAATCTGTGAGAAGATAAAAGTAGAGAAACACAAGAGAATCAAAGCAAACATACTTAACAACAAGAACAAAACAAATTATTGTTGTCAAAAACTGTAAACACAAACTTAACTGACATTAAAATGTCAGACCCACAATAGTAATTAAAAACAACAAAATAGAGAGATAAGTAGAAGCTGATAAATTGCATTTAACAACACAAAACCCCACAAACTATGGTCTTAAAGTTTTGTTGTCAAAATAGAGGACAACAATAGTGTACAAAAGACCCCACAAGTCATTAAAATTTCAACCACACAAGTTACACTTTACACTTCACAAAAGAGAATAAAGTGACAAAAAAAAACAAGAAAATAACATGTCCTAAAGAGAATGAGATTACATCCAAAAGCATAACCCCAAAATAAAGGTCAACAATAGTGTACTACTTTATTTTTTCCCTTCTCCATTGTCCTTATACCATTTCTTTGCAGTCTCCCTCAAATCCTTCCATGTCACAAAGTTTCTCCCTCCTCTTTGAAGATATGACTGTGATGTAGTTGGAGGAGAATTACTTCTGCTTGTTCCATGCTCTCCACTAACATGTATGCTACTAAACCTTGCATCACCAATTCTCTGATTTGGAGATTGAGAGAAGCTTCCAGTTGGTGTTTGAGATGCAGGAGAAGAAAGAGGTGCAAGTTGAGACATTGTGATGGCAGGTGCACTCTCTTCTTCTATTTCTTCTTCAGAATCATCCACATTAACTATCCCTTTCACTTTCTTAAACTGAAACCTTGCTCTCAATCTGTTGACCTTGGCAAATTAATCAGTTGTTTTGTTGGTGATGGATCTATGTCCATACTTGCTTTTGAAGCCTAAAATAACACAAGAAATAAAGAAATGAAACATTATTGTAATAGAAAGTACAACAGAAGTTGTTCTGAATCAGTTAATTACCATTTTGCTTTTTGTAGTTGGCATTGGTGGATTTGACTTTGATGATGGATTTGCTTTTTCCTGCCCTTTTGATTTAATTACATGTGTGGGTAGTTGGGCAAATGTTGTTGTTGAGACATTTAATATTTTCTTTGCTTGTGAAACCTAAACATTAAAGGACATTATTTAGTACTAAATGAAAAAAGCCCATAAAAAAACAAAAAAGGAGGAAATTTTTGATTTACTTGCCTTTTTGCTGACTGGTTGGGTATGTGATTGATTTATTGCTTCACTTGACTTCTTAAATCTTGGACTTGATCTGAGTACTGGTGTTGGTGTAGGCTGTGTTTGTGGTGTTGGTGATGAAAAAGTCTGTGCTTCACTTGACTTCTTAAATCTTGGACTTGATCTGAGTACTGGTGTTGGTGTAGGATGTGTTTGTGGTGTTGGTGATGGAAAAGTCTGTGGTAAAAGTGATGCTGGTGATGGAAATGTATGTGGTGAAAGTCGTGGTGTGGGGAATCTTGGACTTGATCTACATACTAGTGGTGGTGTAAGTGTAAGTGCCCCAATCTGGGTCGTTAATGTTCCGTCAGCCCAAATTAATGATTTATAATCATTTAGGGGCATTTTGGACATTATTTTGACAATTTGAACGAGAAACGACCTCTTAGGAATAAAAAAATGGGCAAAGACCTCGCTGGAAATTTGTCATTTCCAATAAAAAAGAATATTGACTATTTAACAAACAACCAAAACTTCTTTCTGCACAGGACCAGGCACGCTGTTGATCCCATCCGTACGGATGAGATTGTGCCTACAATCTCATCCACCCGGATAAGATTGCACCCCAGCCAACCTATAAATACATCCCTTCTCCCTCAGTTTTAACAAGCCAAAAATTCGAAAAACCTACTGTTACTCTGTCAAAATCCTCCCTCAAACAGCCTTTAACATCTTCACCACTCAAATTCCATATCAAATTCAGCACCAAATCCACTCCAAAACCACTTCCAAGCCATTGAAACCCTCAAACCCTAAACACAAACCCAAGAAACAATTGGTAAACCCTTGTTCTCCCTACTCAACACTCCTTTGTTCATGCATGAATTTCATATCTCCATGATGTGATTTTACTTGCCCCTTTTTGTTCATCCCCCTTCCCTTTGTCCTAGGATCCAAGAGGATCTCCATGGAACTCATTTCCATGGATGATTCTCTACAAGGATCCACATTTTATTTATGAATTTTCCTTGTCCCTTTTACATTAACTTGTCCTTAATTACTAGTTATTTGTTCACTTGATCTAGAAGATGGTCATCTTGGAGTTCATCTCCATAAATGATCACTTCTAAATGGTCCACATTTTTTACTTCCATGTCTCTTTACATTTCTAGTTCTTACTTGTTACTTGACCTAGGATGTGGTCATCTTGGAGTTCATCTCCATAGATGATTACTTCAAATGGTCTAAATTGTTCATTTCCTTGCAAATCTCCTTCCCTAGTCTAAGATGCTCACCTTGGAATCCTTTCCTTAGATGAAAATCATCTAGACTCACAAACTAGGTCACACAAGATGTACAATATACACTTGAGTATAGGTCTCAAGGATGGTCCTCCTTATGGCCACCTTAGAGACCTTCCTCTAAAAGTTGATACATCTTGACCTATCCCTTGTTCAAATTTACTTTCATGTCAAATTCCCTTCCCTTTTGCAAATGATATGTTTTTCAAGTCCTAATGTACCCCCGGAATGGATTGATTAAGTGGATTCATCACTTATGACAACTAATCAAAGTCTAGGGAAAGAGAGGACAAAACATGGATGCCGAAAATCCAAACATTTCCTTTATTTTCTGTTTAGAGTTATATTTCCAGTTAAGTCCTGTAAATCCAGTTAAGTTTCTGAAAATTACAGTGACTAATTAAGAAACTGTAAAAAATTTTGACACTGCAGCCCCATCCGCGCGGATAAGATTGCACTGCAATCTCATCCACGCGGATGACATTGTCATCTGCAAACAGTTTTCCAGTTTCTGTTATTTTCGGTTCAGTCCTTGTTTCCAAACTATTTTTCCAGTCCAGTCCCTCAGATTCAGTTTATCTCCAGAAAATCCCTTTTAGTCAAACCTTTTTTCAAAACACACACACACATACACAAAAGTTTCAAGTTTGGAAGACTCGTCATACGAGGCATTCCGGGTGAACGCCAAACGTTCTTCCCGGAGTGTAACGTGACATCCGAACTCATTTTCTCTAATTTTGGGCATTTTTCAAAGTTTTGGCCCCTTAAACTAAAAACGGCGTGGCGACTCTGTTGATTTTTCAAAGTCCGATAAAGATTTTTCAAACTTCCAAAAAAAGCATTGTCGGGCTTAGGCGCAAAAAATCGGGTACATCACAGTGGCGACTCTGCTGGGGACAATAAGTTTTTTTTTTTTTTAAAAAAAAAATCATTTTTTAAATAATAAATAAAACTTGTTTTTCAAAAAAAAAAAAAAAACTTTTTGTGGGTCAAACTTCCGTCCCAACACTTGAAACTTTTGTTTTTGTGTGTGTATGTGTTTTCCCATTACGCGTTGTTATCGATGGGACTGTCCCGGGAAAGTCACAATTTTGACTGATAAGATCCATTTCTTTAACTGTTTAAATTTTATGTGCTTATGTGATTGTGTGCTTATGTGTTTACATGTTTTTTTTTTAAAAAAATGATACTCAGTATATAGGTTGGAAACCATTAACCTTCCATTTAAAAACGCTTCATTATCGGAGCCTGGGATAAATTATGGTTTAACAACGCCACGTACTGGTCTCATTTTAAAAATAATTTGTTTTCAAAAAAATAAAATCTTTTTGCATGCATCATGCCCTTAAGACACACTTGAAAATTTTTGTTTTTACTCAAAAAAGAATGTAGACTGCCGCACACTACGCGCACGTTGACCGTACACTGCACACTACGTCCTTAATCCGGGAAATCTTAGTATCAGCCTGGGAGGCCTTACTACGCCTCTCGGTGTGAGCACGGGACGACCCAAACAGCCATTGGTTTACACTCGTGTCGACCCTGCACTTGTTCGTGACACTCATTTTATCCGAGACTTGGTTGGTTTTTGGTCCGGTCCGTGTCAGATCGCGTCAGTGTATACCTCGCGTAGGTCAAACCCTAGTCAACGTGCCAAGTCAGGATCCTTCGTGGACCTAAATCAGTCGAAGTCATGCTGGTTTTCTGTCATGAACTTTGACTCGATCTTGACTGGGGCTCGGACTTTGACTTTGACCCTCACGATTTATGCACCGGCTCCCGGTGTGACATCGAGTCATCAAGGATTAACGCCCAGTCCATGCTTAATTACTGCTTAACCAACGACGAGTCAAGATCTTTTGTGGACTATTATCAGTCAAGGTCATGCCGGCTTTTCGTCAGGCACCTAAACTCGATCTTGACCCTCAACGTTGCTTTCGCTGGTAATTTAAATCGAGTCCGCGTTAAGATTTCATGATCTGCTAGACCTTAGGTCCTTTTTCCTTTTCGGTCGGTGGGACCCGCTTGCCCTACGGAAACCTTGTTCGGGGTTACATGTTGAGGGTCCGTAGCGTAGTGATGGGTCCCACTGATCCAGGACTGAGAATAGCAAAAAAAAAAAAGAGAGCAATCTTTTCCAACCGCTTAGGGTTTAAGAAAACACGTTTTAAGTAAACTCAAACAAATAACTGCATGTTGTATGAGCCCTGAGCCCAAACACCTACCCCTTTTTTTTCAACTCCCAGAGTCTGAACCTCCCTTATATCTTCCTCCCGCAGCACCTCGCAAAGCTTGGGTACGGACACCAGGTCACCGTCTGGTCAGTTGGGAAGAATCAAGCGCATCATCAGCTTCACCATTCGCTTCAACTCCGATTTTCAGAATGTCTACATCAGTTGGTAACAATGGGGACAATACCACTCCACCTCCCGGAACTCCCAAGACAGAACAGCAGTGGAATCAGTTGGCCGAACAAATGAGACTACGACAGGAAGCTCAGATGAATAGCCTTCTGGAGGCTATTAGGAGCCACAGTTTGGCCGCCAGTCTCCACCCTGATGGCACTTTCACCGTGGAAGAGGAAGAGGACCCTAATCCCACTCTCGGTTGCCCTGACTACACCAAAATGCCACCACCAGCCTCCTATGACACCACTGTCGGAGCCCATGCTCCTCGACCTATGGGTCGGCCCGGCTCCTCGGCCGCGATCCAGTGGCCCCATACATCCAATGACAAGCCGGTTGCGATCCCTCAGTGGGGACATAATCAGTATGGAATGTTTTCCTATGGTTGGGGGTACCTTGGAGTGCCGCAGCAAGTTGGAATCCCACCGCAGTTTGGAGGGCCTTCACAGCAACAGTTCAGAGTACCGCAACAATAATCTGGAATGCCACCACCGCAGTTTGGTTTAGGACAACAGTCAGGTATCCCTCCTCAAAATGATACTGGTCCAGCAACTCTTGGCGCCTCGCCAGCCTCCACAAGCCCGTTCCTCACTCAAGGTCCTATGGGTCAGCAAGCCCCCATCCCAGTCTCATCAGAATCACCGAGACTGCAGTATCCTCCCGAATATACACCATCACCGCAGCCAGGCATGCAGTTCAACAACCAAGGACCACAACCCGCATTTAAGTCTCCCTATGAGTCTCACCTTGGGAACCCGAGCTACCCGGCCACCTTTGGTCTGCCGCTACCCTCTTTGCCAATTGGAAATCAATAGCAAGCCGTTGGGTTCTATCCTTTTGCCCAGGCTCCTACTTACGCTCCCCAGGGTAATTTAGGCCAAGGGCAGGTTTTTACCTATGCCCCTGGTTCCGGCTATCCCTTCCACCAGTGTGCCGCCAATGGTAACTCCTCTCTCCAGCTTGGTCACTGGTTTGAATGCTCCAGCTCCACCACTGGACCCTCATCTGGCTTGGTTCATGGAACAGCATAAGGAAATGAAAGCGCAGATCGCCGAACTGAGAGGAAAGAAGGTTGCCCTTCGGCCCACAGATTCTGATTCTATTGTGCCTCTACCACAAGTTCGTGATGCCTAACTTGGAACTGTTTGATGGAACTGCCTGTCCCAAGACCCACCTTGACACCTACACTCTAGCCATGAAAGCCAAAGGGTGCACGAACCAGCAGTTGGCTGATTACTTCAGCCTCTCCTTAAAATTAGGGGCGCTAAAGTGGTTCTTCCGGTTGAAACCCGAGTCCAGAGCCACCTAGAAACAGATCACCAACGCCTTCACAGAAAAATACAAATCCAACCTGGAATGGGAGACGAATCGGGTAGACTTGCAAACAACTACGCAACGCCCTGACGAGAACATTGGTGATTTTTACAAACGTTGGAAACTTAAGCTGAGTGAAATGACCATTCCTCCTTCTGATGAAGAATAGTTGGACATCTTTCAGTCATGTTTGAAGCCTTGCTTAAGAGCATCCCTCAGCAATTTCCCCTATCCAGATCTGCGTGCCATGGTCAACTCTGGGGCTAAATTTGAGAAGGCTTACAATCAGCAACAAGCCGCTACCCCTGCTTTCTGGTACCGAGCCACTACTCCTAATCCTGCTCCTGCCCAGCCCAAGGGCAAAGAAGCTGTTAACTTTGCTGGTCAGAATTGCAACAATGCCACTCCTTTCATGCCAAGGAAAGTCGAGATGCCCAAACCTCAGAATATAAAGTTCAATAACTTCGGAATGCCACTGAGTGAAGTTTTTAGAGGATTGGTCAAAGAAGGCCTGATTCGACTTTTGGACACTACCAAACACTGTGCTTTTCATCAGTACCATGGGCACCTCATTGACGATTGTATAACTCTGAAAAAGGCCATACGAGGGTTAATTGAAAAGGTTAAGCTGGAGGTACCTGAAGGGCCCAATACAGTCAACAACCCGTTCCCTAGAAACAACAATAGGGTAAACATGATTGAAATTGGAAAGCCTTCTCACGCCAGGGAAAATTTGGATGAGCTAACCAAGGAAACAAATGAGGATCCCAAAGTGCCCCTGATTAACTTTGTCGATGATCCTGGATTCGGATCCCCTCCCAGCCTTGAGAATGATGAACAGACTAATCCTCCTTGGTCCCACGTTAGCAGCTTCTTGCAGGAATATGAAGCTCGCTACTTCTTAGAGGAAGAAATAGCTGACACTGGAAAACTGGGGCTATTCAGATCAAACTATGAGAAGACCATTTACACAAGATGGCTAGAGCACTCAAGAAGGATTGAGCAAGAGAGCTTCAGGCGAGCACCCGTATTGGGGCTTATTAGTAAAGAGGCCGAAGCACACCTCAAACTAATACACTTTCACAAAATGGTTCTGGGAGAAGCCGAATACAGTCCTGATAACAGCAAAGGTGAAGGATCAGATGAGGAAGATTGCTTCCATATCCTGCCTGGAGTCAAATATGTATCGCCACCTCTCACTCTTCCCCCACAGTTCCTGGGAGGAAAAGTCGAGTCGCAATTGCCACTTCCAGCTTTCGGAGCCTATGACAACTTCTGTGGTTGCACACACTTATCTTCCCCTGATAGCAATGATCGGCATTCTATCTTAGCCGAAATTCAGGTAGCATGGGATGACGATTCCGATGACAGTGATGACGACGAGAGCGAAGAATCAACTGAGGACCAAGACCCAGAATCAGTTTGGAACAATCACGCCGAAAATGACCGCATGAGTGCCAGATACAATGCGTGGTTTTCGGCCAGTGACAACGAAGAGCCGCCAGAAAATGCGAATGAGGAATCAATGGAAACTGACCTTGATGTTGAGCCCCTCTCAAGATGCGATTGTGGTCAATGCCCAACCTTGAATACATCAGAGGATGAGGAGCAGCCCAACCCGTTTGAAGAAAAATATGAATCTGAGATTTTGGAGCACAATGTCCCCTATGGAAAACTAGTAGGCGAATGGAGAAATTTTGTTGAAGCACTGATCGAAAAGGCAAACTTTCAGCCTCCAACAGACGATGAGTTTATAAACGTTATTGGATCCCTTTCTTCTTCCCCTAGAATTGACGGCATCACTGCTTTGAGAGTCACAGCTGAACCCCTCGAGCATAATGAGTGCCTGGAATCGCTAAAAAGGGTTATGGATCTGGAAGCCACTCCAGTTGCCTTCATACCCACAGACCAGCATGACGCTTTCTTAATAGCCCCGATACCCGGAAACGGACCCCAAGTGCTCCTCATTTGGACTCAGGTATCACGAGCCGCCGCGTTGGGCCATAAGAACGAGCATTGTCAATCCTTCACTTGTGGTTGCCCAGCGTGCAAAAGCGAAAGGAAAATGGTGTACGATGAGATGGAAGATGATAGCCTAAAATTGAAGAAACTTCAGGTGACGACAACGTTACCGAAGATATGAAAGCCATGGATTTTCCCGGGGATGAATATGTAGATTTCGTGGAGTTTAACACTGCTTACCATACTTTGGGGAAATGATTCTCGAGCATCCGATCTAAGCAGATAGTTGAAAATCTGCTAGAGAAAGGAAGACTGGCCCCTATCCTCCCCAATGAAAAAGTAACCATTGTCAGATCAAGCTCGCCAAGAGGCAATGTAACAATCCTCGTCAGGATTACCAAGGAAGAAGTCACTTTTCCCGAGTGTAACACAGCTCTGAGAGAGGTCTTGGACACCAGCATGATACCAGATGCTCCTCCCATACAGAATGCCATAGTAATCTCTAGCGCCGAGTATTATAAAAGGCAGCCGGGACTGCTGTATAAAGCCGGAGACGAAAGAGAGAAGCCACCAAGCCCTGGAGGTAATAGTTCCTACTGCATGTTAACCGTGGGCAAGGTCAAACAAACCTTGAACAATATAGACCATGATCACAAAGATGAGGATGAATCGGAAGAGGCCCTGGCCCTGTGGGCCATTCAAGGAACGACGGCACAGTCCTTAGTTCAGAAAGCCGTAACTTGGGAAGCAATCTGGAAGGCTGCCCAGTTAGAAGCCAGTAATACTCACTATCCCCAAGCTAAGCCCCTCACTATGGCCGAAGAGGACCAGGCTAAGATGGCTTTCACTACTCCATGGGGGATGTACTGCTACACAGTCATGCCTTTTGGTCTGAAGAATGCTGAGGCTACCTATCAGAGGGCAGCCACCGCCCTATTCCACGACATGATTCATAAAGAAATCGAGGTCTACGTGGATGACATGATAGTCCACTCCAAAGGATCCGATGGCAATCACTTCATCGATTTGAGAAAATTCTTCGACCGTCTCAGAGAACATTCCATGAGGCTGAACCCAGCTAAATGCTCCTTCGGCGTCAAGCGAGGTAAGGTGTTGGGGTACATGGTAACTGAACGGGGAATTGAAGTAGACCCTCAAAAGAACAAATCCATAGTTGAGATGAAACCACCTCGAACACTGACATAAGTCAAATCTTTCATGAGAAGGCTACAGTACATAAGCCGCTTTGTGAATCAACTAACCTCCATATGTGAACCTATCTTTAAGCTGATGAAGAAGAGCACATGTACTGAATGGACCCCAGGAATGCCAGTTTGCTTTTGAGAAGATCAAGGCATACCTTGTGAACCCCCTAATCCTTTGCCCCCCACATCGGCAAAAGCCACTACTGCTATACCTGACTGTCACAGATACAGCAATTAGGGCTATGCTGGCACAAGAGAAGAAAGACTCCAAAGTTGAAAGTGCCATCTATTGTAAGCAGAAAGCTATAAGGCAGCGAACTCAACTACTCAGTTTGTGAGAAAACCTGCACAGGTCTAGTATGGGTAGTGGGAAAGTTGAAGCACTATATGAAATCTCACTCAGTGCACTTGGTCTCAAGGTTGGACCCCATCAAGTACCTGTTTGACAAGCCCTCCCTCTCCATGAGATTGGAGAAATGGTCATTCTTTCTGGCCAAATACGACATCACCTATGTGACAAGAAAATCCATGAAAGGGAGGATAATGGCAGAACAACTGGTCTACTTCCCAAGTGATGAATGCCAAGGACCTGAACCTCAATTCCCTGACGATGGAATTTTCGCTCTAGAAGAAGAAAATTGCTGGCAACTCTTCTTTGATGGGGCACCGAACAGACGGGGGAATGGGATAGGAATGCTCCTGGTCAACCCCACTGACGAACATACTCCCATAGTCATAAAGCTCAATTTTGAAGTCACTAACAATGCCGTCGAATATGAAGCCTGCATAGCTAGATTGGAGGCCACTTTAGAAAAGAACATCAAGGAGTTAGAAGTATACGGTGACTCTGCTCTCATCATCAACCAAGTGTCCAACAAGTGAAAACAGTGGATCTGGGTCTGCAAAAGTACTACGCTTATATGAAAGACCTCGTGGCCCAGTTCAAGGAGGTCAGCTTCCACTATCTGCCCAGAGATCGCAACAGGTTCGCAGATGCCCTGGCAATACTAGCCTCTCTTGTCGAAATAGCTGAAGGAAAATCAGTCAAACCCTTCAGGGTTGGCAGAAGAGAAAACCCAGCCTACTGTTTTGAAATTGAAGCAAAGAATGAACCAGTAGATGACCCGTGGTATGCTCTGATCTACCAATACTTGAAAAGCGGTGAAGCCTCTTTCAAAAATAAAGACGGGGAATACAAAGAAGGAATCAAGGCAAGAAGTATGATAGCTCTGAAATGCCTGGCTTCCCACTACGTCCTTCTGGGATATATGTTATACAAAAAGCGCTACAGGGGTCCCCTCTTACGCTGCATCAGCAAACAAAGGGCTACCGAGCTAATGAATGAAGTACATGGTGGTACTTGTGGCCCCCACATGAATGCTCGAGCCTTAATGCAGGTCATCCTGAGAATGGGCTATTTCTGGATCTCTATGGAGACAGATTGTATCCAGTTCGTGAGAAGCTGTGACAAATGTCAGCGCTATTCAAATCTCAACTATTTGCCTCCACACGACCTCTACTGCATGATAATTCCTGGCCTTTCGTTACCTGGGGAATCGACGTCATCGACAAGGTTATACCACCAGGAAGAAACGGTCACGAGTTCGTCCTGGTAGCCATAGATTATTTCACAAAATGGGTCGAGGCCAAGTCTTACAAGGTCTTAAATTCCAAGAAGGTGGCCCTCTTTATCAAAGAAAACATCATGTGCAGATACGGGTTGCCAGCTGAAGTAATTTCTGACAATGGCTCTCATTTTGAGGGAGAAGCGACAGATTGTTGGCAGAGTTTAAAATAACTTGTCACAAGTCATCCCCATATTGGCCCCAAACCAACGGCGCCGTTGAAGCAGCAAACAAGACTCTAGAAAACATCATCAGGAAGATGGCTGTCCGAGACAGAGATTGGCCAGACAAGCTCCACCTTTCCCTCTGGGGATACAGAACATCCGTCAAAACTGCCACGGGAGAAACGCCATTTGCCCTCACTTACGAAATGGAGGCCGTACTCCCAATCGAATTGGAAATATGTGATGTACCCGATTTTTTTTAAAATCAACGAAGTCGCCACGCCGTTTTTAGTTTAAGGGCCAAAACTTTGAAAAATGCCTAAAATTAGAGAAAATGAGTTCGGAGGTCACGTTACACTCCGGGATGGACGTTTGGCATGCACCCGAAATGCCTCGTATGACGAGTCTTCCTCACTTGAAACTTTTGTGTGTATGTGTGTGTGTGTTTTTAAAAGATTTTGAATAAAAGGGGTTTTCTGGAAATAACAGGAATACAAGGGACTGAACTGGAAAAACAGTTTGAAAACAGTGACTAAATTGAAAATAACAGAAACTGGAAAACTGTCTGCAGATGACAATGTCATCCGCGTGAATGAGATCGTAGTGCAATCTTATCCGCGCGGATGGGGCTGCAGTGTCAATATTTTTTACAGTTTCCAAATTAGTCACTGTAATTTCCAGAAACTTAACTGGATTTACAGGACTTAACTGGAAATGTAACTGAAAGCAGAAAATAAAGGAAATGTTTGGATTTTTGGCATCCATGTTTTGTCCTCTCTTTCCCTAGACTTTGATTAGTGGTCATAAGTAATGAATCCACTTAATCAAGCCATCTCGGGGGTACATTAGGACTTTGTAAACATTTCATTTGCTAGGGACAAGGGGGATTTTGACATGAAAAGTAATTTAACAAGAAAGTTAGGTCAAGATGTATCAACTTTAGAGGAAGATCTCTAAGGTGGTCATGTGGAAGACCTTCCTTGAGACCTATACTCAAGTGTATCTCATACATCTTGTGTGACCTAATTTGTGAGTCTAGATGATTTTCATCCAAGGAAAGAGTTCCAAGGTGAGCATCTTAGACTAGGGAGGGGACATTTACAAGGAAGTAAGCAATATGGACCATTTAAAGTGGTCATCTATGGAGATGGACTCCAAGATGACCATACTTTAGGTAAAATAAACAAACAAGGACAAGTAATGTAAAAGGGGAAATGGGGGATAACATGAAAGTAAAGGAGAATGTGGATCACTTTAGAAGATCATCCATGGAAATGGATTCCATGGAGATCCTCTTGGATCCTTGGGACAAAAGGGAAAGGGGAGTAAACAACAAGCAAGTAAGAACAACCACTCTACATCATTTATATATGAAAATGTATGTATGAATGAAGGAGTTTTGAGAAGGGAGAACAACAAGGGTTTTACCAATGTTTCTTGGGCTTGTGTTTAGGGTTTCAAGATTTTGAAAGGGTTAGGAGTGGTTTTGGGGTGGATTTGGTGTGGAATTTGAGTTGTGGGAGTGTTGAGGGTTGTTTGAGAATGGATTTTGACAGAGTAATAGTAGGAATTCGTAATTTTTGGCTTGTTAAAACTGAGGGAGAAGGGTTGTATTTATAGGTTGGCTGGGGTGCAATCTTATCCGCGTGGATGAGATTGTAGGCACAATCTCATCCGCGCGGATGGAATCAGCAGCGTGCCTGGTTGTTGCAGAAAGCAGTTTTGGCTGTTTGTAAATGGTCAATATTCTCTTTTTATTGGAAATGACAAATTTCCAGCGAGGTATTTGCCCATTTTTTTTATTCCTAAGAGGTCCTTCCTCATTCAAATTATCAAAATAATGTCCAAAATGCCCCTACATGATTATAAATCGTTAATTTGGGCTGATGGAATATTAATGACCCAGATTGGGGCACTTACAGTAGCCCCTCGGCGACGGTACTTCCAGGGGAAGTGGGGTCGTCGACAAAGTGAGGATCCCAATCTGGCAAACTTTTACCTAGATGGGTGAGGAGGTGATCGAGGCGGTCGGATGTCTGGACCCTTTTAAAGGATTCCTACGTATCCCAGGTGGGAATCAAGCCGGTCGTAGTTCAGGTCTTGTGGGGGAAAGGAGCGGTCAAACGAATGGACCTCCCACCGCATTTTCGTTGTCGAAGGTAAACTCGACTAACGGAAGCGTTGCCGAAGATAACTCGACTAACGGAGGCGGGGGAATTGCCGAAGATAACTCGACTAATGGAGGTGGGGGGGGGGGGTTGCCGAAGATAACTCGACTAACGGAGGCATTGCTGAAGGTAACTCGACTAACGGAGGCGTTGTTGAAGGTAATTCGACTAACGGAGGCGTTGCCGAAGGTAACTCGACTAACGGAGGCGTTGCCGAAGGTAGACTCGACTTACGGAGGCGTTGCCGAAGATAACTCGACTAACGGAGGCATTGCCAAAGGTAACTCGACTAACGGAGGCATTGCCGAAGGTAGACTAGACTAACGGAGGCATTGCCGAAGGTAGCTCGACTAACAAAGGCGTTGCCGAAGACGAACTCGACTAACGGAGGCGTTGCCGAAGATAACTCGACTAACGGAGGCGTTTCCGAATGTAACTCGACTAACGGAGGCGTTGCCGAAGGTAGACTCGACTAACAGAGGCGTTGCCGAAGGTAGACTCGAATAACGGAGGCGTTGTCGAAGATAACTCGACTAACGGAGGCATTGCCGAAGGTAGACTCGACTAACGGAAACGTTGCCGAAGGTAACTCGACTAATGAAGGCATTGTCGAAGGTAAACTAGACTAACGGAGGCGTTGTCGAAGTTAGACTCGACTAACGGAGGCGTTGCCGAAGATAACTCGACTAACGGAGGGGTGCTTTGTTTGCTTAGATGGGGAAAACTTGGGCTTACGATGACTGTCGGGGTTTATTTACTGGGGATATGTATTCTTTATACGGGCTCATGATGATGGCAAGGGTTGAAAATTCGGAAGGGAATGGGCTTCCGTTAAGTTTCATTGAAGGAGGACGGGATTACTTTGGAGGCCGAGCCTGAAAATGAGGAAGGAAATAGACTTCCGTTAAGTTTTGTTGAAGAGGTTGGGCTTACTTTGAAGGCCGGGGTTGAAAACAAGGAAGGGAATGGGCTTTCGTTAAGTTTTGTTGAAGAGGTCGGGCTTACGTTGAAGGTCGGGGTTGAAAACGAGGAAGGGAATGGGCTTTCGCTAAGTTTTGGTGAAGAGGTCGGGCTTATGTTTAAGGCGGGGGTTGAAAATGAGGAAGGGAATGGGCTTCCGTTAAGTTTTAGTGAAGAGGTAGGCATACGTTGAAGACCAGGGTTGAAAATGAGGAAGGGAATGGGTTTTCGTTAAGTTTTGGTGAAGAAGTTAACTTCATGTTAACTTTCTGTTAAACTAGGGGTCTAAATGCAGAGTGCCAGGAATTAAAAGGGCAAAGCAGGGATTTCACCCTGCAATCTTATCCGCGTGGACCAGATCAGCAAGGCGACGGGTTCAAAGATTAAAACAGATGTTTCTGTTGTCTTCCTCATTTTTCAAACAACAGCCGAGAGGGAGAGAGAAAAAGGAGGGAGAAAAATGCCATTGTTGTCCAATTCCTTCGTCGAATCCTTCGAAATCGAGGCTATGGAGCGAGAGGGAGGAGCTAATGTAGTCCGTCGAGGTCGGGTGAGTAGAGACGCTGCGGAGAAGAGGCTTGAATTGGTGAGGATGCACCACCATTACACGCTCTCGCAATCGGTGAACGATGAATTTTACCCGGATATGTGGCAACATTGGGCCACCGATGAGGATCTTCGCATGGTATGACACTCAATTTTGTCGATTTTATTGATTTTTTTATCAAAATTGGTTCATGCTAGATTTAGGGCTTGAATGCCTAAATTTGGGGCTTTTGTTGATTTTGCTGTTGGAATATGAAATTGATGATGCATATGTTTAATTGAAGGCATGGGTAGTAGGAATATGCAATTTGTTTGTAAAAAACATGGGTAGTTTGCATAATGTGAAAATAAAGTGGGTACAAATTTGCCGAATTTGGGACGGACTCTTGCATAAGAGATTTTTTATGAAAACTTTTTTTTTGTGAATGTATGTGGGTACAAATTTGCCAAATTTGGGATGGACTCTTGCATAAGAGATTTTGATGAAAACTTCTTTTTTGTGAACGTATGTGGGTACAAATTTGCTGAATTTGGGACGAACTCTTGCATAAGAGATTTTGATGAAAACTTTTTTGTGAATGTATGTGGGTACAAATTTGCCGAATTTGGGACGGACTCTTGCATAAGAGATTTTGATGAAAACTTTTTTTGTGAATGTATGTGGGTACAAATTTGCCGAATTTGGGACGGACTCTTGCATAAGAGATTTTGATGAAAACTTTTTTTTTTTTGTGTTTGTGTCATATTTGCAATTTTGATGACATACTTGCGCTGTGCTTACTTTTAGGGGAGAGCGGATGTCATCCAGAGCAAGTTGGACAAGCTAAAGACTCGGGGGTCCGTGGAGGCAGTCGTCAGGCTTTGGGATGCCCTGCCCACAGCTTGTAGGGAGGGTTATAGGACTCCTCGCCAGCTCGTGGTAGCTTCTAACCTTTATGGTTTCATTGAGTGCTTGAGAGGAGTGGCGGGGTTGCATAAGAGCAAGGGGCTCTATTTGGCACTGATTGAGCACTGGTGGGATGTTACCCACACCTTCCACTTCTTTTGGGTGGAGGCTACCGTGACCCCCACTGACTATGCCACTATCACTGGCCTGTCCTTCAAGGGGCTCATCTTGGAGTAGCATGACGGGTACACGGACACGGAGCTGATGGATCTGCTGGGGATTGTTCTCGTGCCGAGGAAGGGAATTGGCATGGAGTATGTCGTGGTGGATGCGAAGTTGACCGAGAGCATAGCTCGGTATTAGAGAGGGGATCAGACCATCTCGGCTGAGCAGATCGCTCGCTGCTTCTTGTGGTTCGCCCTTTCTAGCACTTTATTTGGGCATGCTGAGGGCACAGCTATGTTCGCCTTGCTGGGGTCTTTGGCGGATATTGACAGGATATATAAGTATGCCTGGGGAGAGGCAGGCTTGGCAGAGTTGTACTTTGCCTTGGACAGATATAGCAGGAAGGCGTCCACCTCCTTGACCTGCTTTGAGTTCCCGCTGGAGGTATATTCTCTATTTCTTCTTCTCTCTCTTTTTCTTTACATTCCTTGTACGTATTGTGTATGCACTTTTGGTATTGATGGGTCTCCTTTGTCGGATGCAGGTCTTAGCTCTGGAGATCTTTGGATGCGCCCTGTGGGACCATGTCCCGGGAGAGGCTTTTGCATACCCGGCTATGCTTTGGTGGATGAAGGAAGCCCGGGTGAAGAGGGCTAGCAGGACTAGGAAGAAGGTGAGGTATCAGGACATGGTGCCATTTTTTACGGAGGAGACCAGTGAGACGGTCAATTTTTACCCTTGGGATCGGTTTGAGGTTGATCAGCTGGGCGGTGCCGAGTGCTGGACGAGGCAGAGGTGTATCTTGCGGGGACTCACATGAGATGTCTATTACTTGGGGGAGAGGGTGACGAGGCAGCACAGTTTAGGGATGGTTGCTTTGGCGCCGTCTGAGCCTCCGGCTGACATGATATATCCCCGTGAAGGGTTGGTAGACTGACAGTGGTTCAGGGTTGGGTGGCCTGCCATGGAGTATGTCACTCAGGAGCCTTATCTGGCGTTTGTGAGACGCAGGCTGAGAATGCCTCAGGTGTTGGCGAGGGAAGGGAGTTCGGTCGTGAGGATCCCTCGAGCTGACTTCTCGTATACCCAGGAGGGGGTTAGGATAAAGGCACAGATACCCATCCCAGAGGTGACACCGCGAGCTTTCTGACCTCGACCGAATGCTCAGGTATGTGCTGATCACGTTTTGATTGTTTAGCCTTTGTACATCTTACGTCATTGCTCTGACTTTTTTTGATGCTTTCGTCATTTTTTTGCAGTACTCGTCCCGGGTTGCGGATCGGATTTTGCGTCAGGTCATCGGGGCTAAGAGGTTCATTCGCAACCTCGTGACGCGAGGGAATACTCGGGGTTCTGAAAGGGTGTCGCGACCAGCGCCTAGTGCCTTTGCGAGAGAGAGGTCACCTATTCCAACTAGCGGGCCTATGCCAGGCAGGAGGTCTATGGAGACTTTTCGTACCCAGCCCAGAGAGTCGGTGGACATTTCTCCTTCTCCCTACATGGACAGGAGCATGGAGATTTCCCGGGAACACATCATCTTCGGGGGCATGGAGGGGCCGAGCTACGTGCAGGGCGGGGCTGGCGAGGGCTCCTCTTCGCACCGCTGGGGTTACGACGCCTTTGAGTTGCAGGGAGATTACAAGACTCCCTTGCAGACTCAGGGGACGTCAGTCAGAGCTCTGACGCCTTCTCCTTTGGATAGGACTTATTTGCCGACATCGGTGTGCCGTACCGAGGCGTGCCTGCTGATCCTGAGGACAACTACTCGAATGCTGAGCAGGATGACGTAGAGCCGGGGATGGCTTTCCCAGAGGCAGCTGCGGAGGGACCGAGCACTTCTCAACGGAGGGTTCGAAGGCGCGGCAAGGAGATATCTAGGGAGGAAGATCTCGTTCCTGATTCGGACAGGGATTCTGACTAACAGCGAGTGACTGTATCTGTTAGGGCAGAGAGAGAACATATACATTTGATGCACATTGTTTTTCTATTTTCAGAATGTAATAACTAGGTTAATGCACTACTATGTATTATTTATTATTATTATTATTATTATTATTATTATTATTATTTATCTTTTGTTTTGTTAATTATATGCTGAATGCAAGTTGCATGAGCCCGGTTTTGTGTTTTATGTGGGCATGTATGGAATCTTTGTTGGGATTTTGGATGAAAAAATGGGGAATGGGCCAATTTTCTGCTGCTTGGCTATTTGGGGAAATATTTCCTCATTTGGGGATAGCAGTTT
Source organism: Adenophora triphylla var. japonica (assembly GCA_022495995.1). Taxonomy (NCBI): domain Eukaryota; kingdom Viridiplantae; phylum Streptophyta; class Magnoliopsida; order Asterales; family Campanulaceae; genus Adenophora; species Adenophora triphylla. The sequence goes on from JAFEMH010007370.1 coordinate 63,843, forward strand.
TTACTGCTGTCAGATTTTTTTTTTGACTGGGTGACAATCTTATCCGCGTGGATGAGATTGAGGCTGCAATCTCATCCGCACGGACAAGGACAGCATTTGATAAGGTTATTTAAATTTTCACCTCAGATCTGGTTTTTATCTCTCCCCTTCATCTTCCTCTTTGTTTTTTCTGAAGTTTCGAGCAAAACCATAAAAAACCATGGAAAACATGAAGAATTCTCCTAAATTGCCAAAGGAGTTTCAAATGGTTTTCTTCAACAAGTTCAAGGAATGGTCTTGGGAAATCATGCATAGGAACAAGGCGTTCTTTGAAGAGAGGTACAAGATCAAATCCTTGTGGTCTCTTAAGGAGCTTGTCCCGGATTATGACTTGATGAGGGCTTCCGCCGCGTTTTGGGACACTCGGAGGCATATCTTTTGCTTCTCTTACAACTAGATGGTTCCCACCCTTGAAGATTTTAGGGCTTTACTTGGGGGGCCCGAGGTGGAAGAGGTTTCACTTCCCTTGCTCGGAGGGATCTCTTTCGTCAACAAATTATCTACTCTCCTTCAAATCTCCCCGGAGGAAGCCCGAGGTATGATTCGAGGACCCGACTATTTTGACATTTCTGGTCTCCCGGATAGGTTTAGGATCTTGGGTATGGTTGGTGATTGCTATTGGGATGCATTTACTCTTTGTGCAATCGGGTCCTTGTTCATGGTTTGTTCCTTTGGGATGTGTCACCGGTCTTTATTAGACGTTGTTGTTCACTGCCGATTGGGTCGGGATATAGTTCCCTTGATCTTGGGAGAGACCCTTCATGCTATTGACCGGTTGGCTATGGGAAACAGTACATGCACGAGGGAAGCCCGTTTATGCTGTCGATGTGGCTGATGGAGAGGTTGGGGGTCCTACGGGAGGCTTCACACACATTCAGACCATAGACTTTTGCCAGGAGGGGGGTTACAGTCGAGATCGAGGATCAGGCCTCATGGGAGCGCTGGATGGCTCAATGTCGTACCCAGGACATCAGATGGTGGATTCTGCACTGGCAGATAGAGACTAGGAGGACACTTCAGGACGGATCTCAGGTAGTCATGCTTCCGGGACTCTGTTGGTCTACCTTTTACATTCCAGCTCTAGCTCTCCGACAGTTCGGGATGGAGCAGGTTCCTTTGGAGGGCTGCAATGATATTGCCACCCGGGTGGTGATGTCCGTTTCTATGGATGATTCATCTGTATTTTCCTTCTTCTCCCGAGTATGGAGGTAGCATGTTTTTCCTCATATGGTCCTTCTCAGGCATCTGGAGCGTATTTTTCTGTCCACTTGTTACTTGGATTGGTACGAGGGACACATGGGGGAGACTTAGGTGGCTCTTATGAAGAAGCGTGAGGCCATTGTGGGACCAGAAGACGTCCCAGTTTCAGTATTGAGGAGAGCCGAGGCTAGGGCTAGTCTTTATGACAGGAGCGGGGACGACATGCTTGATTATGAGGTGAGAGTGGAACGTCAGAGAGACAGGATTCCTATGGCGCCGCCCAGGAGGCAAGAGATTAGAGTTGAACGTCCCAGTTTCAGTATTGACGAGTTATTTTAAACTTCACCAACAATATGTAGTATTCTCCCTCAAAATGAGAGCCATTGTCAGAAATCACTTCAGCTGGAAAACCGTATCTGCACATGATGTTCTCTTTGATAAAGAGGGCCACCTTCTTGGAATTAAGGACCTTGTAAGACTTGGCCTCGACCCATTTGGTGAAATAATCTATGGCTACCAGGACGAACTCGTGACCGTTGTTTCCTGGTGGTGTAACCTTGCCGATGACGTCGATTCCCCAGGTAACAAAAGGCCAAAGGGTTGTCATGTAGTAGAGGTCGTGTGGAGGTAAATGGTTGAGATTTGAATAGCGCTGATATTTGTCACATCTTCTCACGAACTGGATGCAATCCGTCTCCATAGAGATCCAAAAATAGCCCATTCTCAGGATGACTTGCATTCATGTGGGGGCCACATATACCACCATGTGCTTCAATCTTCTAGAGCAAAAATTCCATCATCAGGTAATTGAGGTTCAGGTCCTTGGCATTCATCACTTGGGAAGTCAGCCAGTTGTTCTGCCATTATCCGCCCCTTCATGGATTTTCTTGTCATATAAGTGATGTCGTATTTGGCCAGAAAGAATGACCATTTTGCCAATCTCATGGAGAGGGAGGGCTTGTTGAACAGGTACTTGATGGGATCCAGCCTTGAGACCAAGTGCATTGAGTGAGACTGCATGTAGTGCTTCAACTTTCCCACTACCCATACTAGACCTCCGCAGGCTTTCTCTCAAACTGAGTAGTTGAGTTCGCTGCCTTGTAGCTTTCTGCTCAGAAAATAGATGGCGCTTTCAACTTTGGAGTCTTTCTTCTCCTGTGCCAGCATAGCCCCAATTGTTGTGTCTGTGTGATGTATAGCAAGAGTGGCTTTTCACGATGTGGGGGCAAAGGATTGGGGGATTCACAAGGTATGCCTTGATCTTCTCAAAAGCAAACTGTCATTCTGGGGTCCATTTAGTGCATGTGCTCTTCTTCATCAGCTTAAAGATAGGCTCACAGATGGAGGTTAGTTGATTCACAAAGCGACTTATGTACTGCAGCCTTCCCATTAAAGATTTGACTTCTGTCAGTGTTCGAGGCGGTTTCATCTCAACTATGGCTTTGATCTTCTGAGGGTCTACTTCAATTCCCCTTTCAGTTACCATATACCCCAACACCTTACCTCGCTTAACGCCGAAGGAGCATTTAGCTGGGTTCAGCCTCATGGAATGTTCTCTGAGACAATCGAAGAATTTTCTCAAATCGATGAAGTGCTGGCCATCGGATCCTTTAGAGTGAACTATCATGTCATCCACGTAGACCTCAATTTCTTTATGAATCATGTCGTGGAATAGGGAAGTGGCTGCCCTCTGATAGGTAGCCCCAGCGTTCTTCAGACCGAAAGGCATGACTGTGTAGCAGTATGTCCCCCAGGGAGTAGAGAAAGCTGTCTTAGCCTGGTCCTCTTCTGCCATTATGATCTGGTTGTCACCGGCGAAACCATCAAAGAAAGACTTGACTTCGTAGTTGGCTGTGGTATCTACCAGCATGTCAATGTTGGGCAGGGGGAAGTCATCCTTTGGGCTGGCTTTGTTGAGATCGCAGCATCGAGCTTTTTCGTTAGCCTTGGTGACTGTTACGATGTTGTAGATCCAGGTGGGATATTCAATGACCCGGATGAATCCTGCTTTGAGCATCTTCTCAATTTCTTCCTTTACTTGTAACGACCATTCGGGCTTGATCTTTCTCAGCTTTTGTTTTAATGGCTTGACTTCGGGGTCCAACGGTATCCGTTGCTCCACTATGGAGGGATCGAGGCCGGGAATATCCTTATAGGACCATGCAAACACATCCACAAATTCCCTGAGTAGTTCAGTCAGAGTTGCTTGTTCGGTCTCGTCGAAGAAACTGCCAATCTGCGTCTCTTTAGGTTCTTCTGCAGTCCCCAGATTCACACGAGTCAAAACCTCCTCGGCAGCTTGGGCTCAGTTTTTCTCTTTCTCGACAACCTGCTTAAAGATTTCTTTAATGTATTGTTCGTTTAGTGTGTCTGCATCTTTATCTAGTGAATCATTATTAACCGTTTTTAAGTTATTAGTTAATTTATCATTAGTTAAAGTGGTGATCAGGGGATACTCGGAAAGGTCGATCATTTCATTCAGAGCAAAAGGAAGTACACCATTAGCTACAATTTCGTAATCTTCTGGCGTAGGGCCATCAGACGACTCTAGGGACTCAAATTCGACGACAAGAGACTTCGAGGACTTGAGATAGGTGGACACAAGGGGACGAGGGACCAATCCAAGCTTTGTGATCATTTTTTCTTTGCTCGCGGATGGACCGGAGAGAGTCTCCCAATTCTTCAGGGGCATTGTAGACTTCATGACCATGGCTCGAGGATCCAACAGCTTCCATCCTCCTGCTTCATTAACCGCAATCATTTCTTTCACTGAACCCAGGTCGATCAGGTCTGGAATGTGTATTTCTTCCCCAAACATTTGCTACATGACGGGACCATCCCATTCATCTAGGGAGAACTTTGGAGTCTTTGCATTTGGCATGACCAGTTCAAACTCAGCTTTTGTGGCCTCTTCAATAGTCGGGATGACTTCATTGAGCTTCTCAAACTGCTTTACCAGCTCCGACACTCCTTTGAAAGTATACTCACTTTTCATGGTGGTAGTAGCCCCAGGTATATTGGGTAAATCAAGAAACATTCTTTGGACGGGGTTGGCTTTGGTTCCCCTGAACTTGATAAGATTCTCATGTAGTTTCAACCAGCCTTTTGTAGGAGTGGGCTCTTTGACTGCGGCGTTGTCCACCTGTGGAGCGCTCTTTATGAAGTAGCCAGTCATGTCAAGACTGAAAGGGAGAGATTTAGGACCATCGTAAGGGATATTTTTTGCAACAGCTTCCCTCCTCTTCCGAGCAATTTCCTTTTCTTTTGCAATCTCCTCCGAGGTTGGCTCATATCCCAGGCTATGGCGAGTTTTCTGTTCCTTCACCTCAATGACCTTGTGAGTCCCTTGTAGGCGTTTCCCAAGACCCAGACCAAGCAGGTAGTTCATTTTTCTCATCATCCTCATGATGGGAGGGATTTTGTCTCGAGTGACAGTCAGATCCACATTGCAAACTTGAGCTTCAGGAGATTCGACTGTGAAGCCGGTTAGTATGAAACCATCTTCATCACGCTTGATTTCCAGGATGGGTATTCCACCTGTGTCAGTGCCTTCCAGAGTGACCAGGTCTCCGTAAATGGTTGTTAGATCCCCCTCTGAAATGAACTTCACACACTGATGAAGGCTTGAAGTGACCCCATTGACTTGGTGCAACCAAGGTCTTCCCAAAAGAGCATTAAAGGTGATTGGGATATTAATGACTTGAAATTCTACAGGTATCATCTTTTTGCCGAACCACAAGTTCAAAGTAGCAGCCCCAACTACTTTATGAGACGTTGAGTCATAGGCCTTGACTGTAAGGGAGGAAGACTTCAGATCTGTGGGCTTGATGCCGAGTAGGCTCATGATCTTTGTTAGGAGGATGTTCATTCCAGACCCATTATCAACTAAGACCCGAGGGAGGCGTCGTTCATCTAACTGGACCGTAATGAAGAGAGGTTCATTATGATTGGCTCCGAACTGGGGGAGATCGAGGTCAGTGAAGGTGACTATGTTTCCGTAGTGGATGTTCCCAACTAGTTGCACCACGTCGTTAGGGGTAGCATCAATAGGAACCAGTGTGCGGGCCAGACTTTCCTCCAATTTCAGCTTGTTGAGATAAGATGAGGTGAGTAAGGACAACATAGAGATGTTGGATTGAGTCTGTTTCAACTGATTGAGCACAGGATCCTCTTTCTCGGGGTCAGGAGTTTCAGCTATCTTGGCATAAGGGTTGCGGTTCTCCCTGGGTGCTTGATCTGCTGACTTCTTTTCTGTTTTGGGATTACCCTGGTGGATTTGCCCGGATCTGATCAACAGGTTCACTTCTTCCTCCGGATTATCTGTTACTTCTTTACAGGACTCTTTCAATGCTGCTAGGGTCAATGGAGGAGCTTGCTTGTCAACTGGCCACTTGCTCTGCCTGATTTTGTTACAAGTTTCCCGGAGCTTAGAAATAGTGAGGGGCTGAGATAGGGCCTCTTCCGATTCATCCTCATCTTTGTGATCATGGTCTATATTTTCCCAAGCTTGTTTGAGCTTGCCCACGGTTAGCATGCAGCAGGAACTATTACCTCCAGGGCTTGGTGGCTTTTCCCCTTCGTCTCCGGCTTTATATAGCAGTCCCGACTGCCTTTTATAATACTTGATGCTAGAGATTACTATGGCGTTATGTATAGGAGGAGCATCTGGTATCATGCCGGTGTCCAGGACCTCTCTCAGAGCTGTGATACACTCGAGAAAAGTGACTTCTTCCATGGTAATCCTGACGAGGATTGTTACTTTGCCTCCGGGCGGGCTTGATCTGACAATGGTTACTTTTTCATTGGGGAGGTTTAGGGTTTAGGGTTTAGGGTTTAGGGTTTAGGGTTTAGGATTTAGGGTTTAGGGTAAACGGAGGATAGGTGCCAGTCTTCCATGGTATATCCTTCCGAGTTAATCTGGTCAACGGAGTTGCAATTCTCGAAAATCCCTCTATAAATCTTCGATAATACCCCGCTAAACCAAGGAAACTATGAACCTCAGTCACTGTAGAAGGCTGTTTCCAGTTGAATACGGCCTCAATCTTTGTAGGATCCATGGCAATACCCATACTCGACACCATATGACCCAAGAAAGAAATCTGTTCAAGCCAGAATCCACACTTGCTGAACTTTGAAAATAACTGTTTCTCACGAAGGATAGACAACACTATTCGCAAATGTTGTTCATGTTCTTCACGGGATTTGGAATATACCAGGATATCATCAATAAAACCCAAAACAAAACTATCAAGATAAGGCTTGAAAATTATGTTCATCATGTCCATAAATACTGCCGGTGCATTGGTCAACCCAAAAGGCATAACAACAAACTCATAATGACCATACCTTATTCTGAAGGCTGTCTTAGAAATATCATCTGGTCTGATTTTCAACTGATGGTATCCGCTACGCAAGTCAAGCTTGGAATAGATAACGGAACCTTGAAGTTGATCAAACAGGTCATCAATATGTGGGAGAGGATATTTGTTTTTGATAGTAGCTTGATTCAACAGTCTATAATCAATATATAACCTCAACGTACCATCCTTCTTCCTGACAAACAAAACTGGTGCTCCCCAAGGTGAAACACTTGGACGAATGAAACCCCTGTCTAACAATTCCTGCAACTGAATTTTCAATTCTTTTAACTCAGCTGGCGCCATTCTGTAAGGTGCTTTAGAAATTGGTGAAGTACCTGGCAATAAATCAATACAGAACTCCACCTCTCTATCCGGAGGCATAGTATACTCAGTTGAGAATACATCAATAAACTCATTCACAACTGGAACATGAGATAGCTCAGGAGACTTCTTACTAGAGTCTACCACATATGCCAAGTACCCCTCACACCCTTTAGATAACAATTTTCTAGCCTTTAATGCAGATATAACATGAATGCCAAATAAAGACTTATCATCATCAAATATAAACACAGGCATATCAGGCATAGAAAAAGAGACTCGCTTCTTGCTACAGTCTACTAAGGCATGACAATTACTCAACCAATCCATGCCTAGAATGACATCAAAATCTCGAATTAGTAATTCTACCAAATCCACTGGCAATACATGCCCACATATAATCACATCACAATTATGATAAATCAAAGAGGCTTCGAGGCACTCTCCCACAAGAGTAGAGACCTCTAGCACATAAGGCAACAACTTAGGCAATTTGTGCAAAGTGAATGCTAAATGAGATGCCACATAAGAATGGAATGACCCATGGTCTATAAGAATACGAGCCCTGACACCTGAGACAGGTACTATACCTCTAATAATCGCGGTAGGATCTACCTCACCTCGACCCAAGGAAAACACTCTACCTTGAACTCTCTCCTTAGGCTTTCCCTCATTATCCCTCTTCACGCCACCCCGTGGCTGGCCACCCTGCTGTCTGCCACCCGCAGCTTGACCCCGTTGAAATCTAGGACAATCTTTCCTGAAGTACCCCATTTCTCAACAATTCATACATTTCCCTTGTTTGCTCCAACATCTGTCTTCAGAATGTCCCACCTTCTTACAAAAGTTGCAAACAGTCCCAAACTGGCTGGATACATGACGAGTTGAAACTGTGACATTTCTTCCTCTAGCCACTCCAGAAGTTGAAGGCTTTGGTTGACCCCTGTTCTGCCCTAAAACTTGTGTAAGTGCCCCAATCTGGGTCGTTAATGTTCCGTCAGCCCAAATTAATGATTTATGATCATTTAAGGGCATTTTGGACATTATTTTGACAATTTGAATGAGGAAGGACCTCTTAGGAATAAAAAATGGACAAATACCTCGCTGAGATTTGTCATTTCCAATAAAAAACGGAATATCGACCAAGTGCAAAATGACAAAACTGCTTTCTGCACAGGACCAGGCACGCTGCTGGGGTCATCCACGCAGACAAGATTGTACCTACAATCTTATCCACGCGGATAAGATCGTCATCCAGCCAACCTATAAATACAGCCCTTCTCCCTCAGTTTAACAAGGCCAAAAAATACAAAAACCTACTGTTATTCTGTCAAAATCCATTCTCAAACAGCCATTTACACCCTCACAACTCAAATTCCACACCAAATCCAACCTCAAATCCACTCCAAATCCACTTCTAAGCCTTGAAATCCTTCAAACCCTAAACACAAACCCAAGAAATATTGGTAAACCCTCACTCTCTTTACTCATATCTCTCTCATTTATGCACACACTTCATGTGTAAATGATGTAGTTTTACTTGTTGTTTGTTGTTTGATTCCCCCCTCCTCTTTTGTCTCAAGGATCCAAGAGGATCTCCATGGAATTCCTTTCCATGGATGATCTTCTAAAGGGATCCACATTTTCTTTACTTTTATGTCATCCCTATTTCCCCTTTTACATTACTTGGTATTTGCCTTTTGACCTAAAGTATGGTCATTTTGGAGTCCATCTCCATAGATGACCACTTTAAATGGTCTACATCCTTTACTTCCTTGTAAATCCCCTTTCCCATGTCTAAGATGATCACCTTGGAACACTTTCCTTGGATGAAAATCATCTAGACTCACAAAATAGGTCACACAAGATGTATAAGATACACTTGAGTTTAGGTCTCAAGGATGGTCTTCTCATGACCACCTTAGAGACCTTCCTCTAAAAGTTGATACATCTTGACCCATCCCTTGTCCAAATTTACTTTCATGTCAAATCCCCTTCCCCTTTACAAATGATATGTTTTCAAGTCCTAATGTACCCCCGGGATGGCTTGGTTAAGTGGATTCATCAATTATGACCACTAATCAAAGTCTAGGGAAGGAGAGGACAAAACATGGATACCAAAAATCCAAGCAATCTTTTCATTTTCTGTTCACAGTTACATTTCCAGTTAAGTCCTGTAAATCCAGTTAACTTTCTGGAAATTACAGTGACTAAAGCTGAAGCTTGTAAAAAATATTGAGGCTACTTCGAGGCTCATCCGCGCGGATAAGACTGCACTACAGTCTCATCCACGCAGATGACTTTGTCTTCTGCAACAGTTTCCAGTTTTCTTGTTATTTTCAGTTTAATCACTGTTTTCAAGCTGTTTTTTCAGTTCAGTCCCTAGAATTCCAATTATTTTCAGAAAACTCCTTTTTAAAGAAAGTTCCTTTTTAAAACAAACACATACACACACATAAAAGTTTCAAGTGAGGAAGACTCGTCATACAAGGCATTTCGGGTGAATGCCAAACGTTCTTCTCGGAGTGTAACGTGACCTCCGAACTCATTTTCTCTAATTTTTGGCTTTTTTCAAAGTTTTGGCCCTTAAACTAAAAACGGCGTGGCGACTCCGAAAAAAAAATGATTTTCGCGAAAAGAAAAATCGTGCATCATCACACCTTGGCCTGGAAACTTGGCCTTGCTTCCACTACTGCCTTCAGGTCTGCCCCGATGTTCTTGAATATCATTTTCAATTCTATAAGCCATGTTTACTGCTGCTTGATAATTGGGGAAATAATGCATCAACAATTGTTTTCGAAACTCCAATCTCAGTCCCTTCACAAACCTGTACACTCTCCTCTCCTCCTCTGGTACTAAATGAGGACAATATCTTGCTAACTCTGTGAACTTTGCCGAATACTGGGCCATTGTCATCGTCCCCTGCTCGAGCCTCAGCAATTCAACCTCTTTCTTATCTCGGGTAATCAATGGAATGAAATGTTCTTTAAATCTCCTGGTGAAGTTGTCCCAAGTTTGGGGCATGTGGTCCCGCTCCCAGCACTCCTTAAGTATCTGCCACCAGTGCTCTGCAGGACCTTCCAACTTGAATACAACACATCTAACTTTCTCCTCGTCTGAACTTTCCATTGCTACAAAAATTTTGTTCATAGCTTCCAACCATCTTTCTGCTTTCACTGGATCTGGATCCCCATTGTAACTTGGTGGAGCAATTTTGACAAACTTCTCTAACCCATGTTGTAAGTACCCAAATCCGGATCGTCCAAATCCGTCAGAAAGTTAACCGAAATCCGTTAACTGGGCCGCTCCAGGTTAACCGGAACTCGTTAAACTCCCCGTTGCTGTGCCAACGAGACGTCCCGGGACTGCCCCGTGCATCCCGACGTCGAACCGTACTTAACACGTGTCATCACACGTAAAAGCACGGCTTTCCCTGAAAAACGCATTTTCCGGCACTTTCCGGGGGCGTTTCGGACATTTCCCGGACTGTTATTTTAAAAAACGGACAAAATCGGGACCGTGGGACAAAATCCCACATGGCTGGTGACTCAGAGGGGCACGTGGCAGCCATGCCACCTCCCTCTAGTCACCCTTCAATCAAATTTAAAGGGAAAAGACTAAAATACCCCTGGTATACAGTCAAAGTCCTAGGACTCCTGTGCACTTTTCCCGAAATTGCCGGCCAAGTCCCCCAGATTTCCAAAATACCCAAAAACCCCCTGGATTCAGTCCAAGTCCGTCCGGACTCCTACTGCAATTTTCACCCTATAAATAGAAGTTGCTGTCAAAGGCAAAGAGAGGATTAAAAACACCAAAAAATCACCACCCCCCTCGGCCCAACTGATTTTCACCCCTTCCGAGCTTCCGTTCTATCTCGATTCGCGTGAAACCTTCGTATTTCGATCAAATACGCACCTTACTACTTCGAAACAACCTTTCGAACCATTTTCCGTGTCCCGTACACACTTCCCGAGCCAAAGGAGTCAACCCTAGCCCTAGGTATAACTCCCTCTCTCTAAATTTCTCGTTCCATCTCGGTTTACGCGCCAGTCGCTACAACCGTTTCGAACGTCGTTATCGAAATGTAGACGCCTCCGTCTAACGGGGTCCGATACATTTTAGCCCCTCGATCCTCTTCTTTTTCCGTAAGAGAAGTAATCACGGGTTAAAACGGCGTTCCGACCCTGTTCCGTTTACTTTTATTGTCATTTATCAATTCCGGATCGATCGATCCGTTGATCGTTATTTAATTTCCGTCATTTACAATTCCGAGCCGTTTGGCCTCGTTGATCGTCATTTACAATTCCGAGCCGATTGGCCTCGTTGATCGTCATTTACGATTCCGAATCGTTTGATTCCGTTGATACCGCACTTTAAATACTGTCATTTACAAAGTCCGACCCGTTTGGATCGTGATAGTATTTACTTTTCAAAGTCCGAGTCGCAACCCGATTCGTTGATCGCATATCATTTAATAAGTATTTTTCCCGCAAAAATCGTTAACAATGTAATGCCCGGTTCAAAACCGGAGTTCGTCCGTCGAACTCTCTTTCAAAACGCGCGAAATGACGTTTGGCCTCCAAACGCTCATCTTCAAACTAAAAGCCGCCATTTGACACTCAAAATCATTTAAAGCGCATTTTTCCCGCAAAAATCGTTAACAATGACACGCCCGGTTCAAAAAACCGGAGTTCGACCTTCGAACTCCTTTTCAAACTCAAAATCGACGTTTGCCACGCAAACGCTCATTTCAAACTCAAAACCGACGTTTGTCATTCAAACGCTCGTCTTTTCAAACAAAGTCACCTAATCAACGTTTGTCATTCAAACCAAGATTAAGCTTGTCATTCAAGCCCCCATTTCAAAAGACACACACACACACACACGATTTCGAGAAAGGTAGAAAGACTCGTCATGCGAGGCGTTTCGGGCGATCTCGTAATACTCTACCCGAAACGTAACATGACCTCCGAACCTAACAATCTCTGGTACTAAAAGCTTTTTACTCGTTTTTGCTGCCAATAAAAATGATCCCCTTTTTCAAAGCCTTTTCCTAAGTTTTTGCTACCAATAAAAACGACACCTTTTCACAATAGCCGTTTCTCAACGTTTGGGCTCAAAATACAAAAACCGCGTGGCGACTCCTCATTTTGTTCCTTCCCATGAAGCGAGGTCTCAGACACCAACCCCCCGCGAAAGACAACCGCGTTTCGCGTCCGCGCGAAAGCCCGGGTAATTTCAGTTGGCGACTCCGCTGGGGACAGCGTACTTTTTTCAAAACTACCGTTGTTTTCTAAAAAGCCTTCCGTGGGTCAAACTTTCGTTTACCCTTCCTCGTTTTCGTGTGTGTGTGTTCCTTTAAACCTCGAACGGTTTTTGTTTCAAAGGCATTACATTGTCGACTTTTCAAAATCTTACCATGTTTGTGCATCCCCATTCATGTTCGATTTTCATGCTGTCTTTTGAACTGTGCATCATAAATTCTTTAAGACACATTCTCGAAAAATCTCGCTTTTACTCGTAAAAGAATTTTAGTGACCGCACACTACGCGCACTTGCCGCCTCGGAACACCGCACTTCACGTGCACTTGCCGCCTCGGTACACCGCACACTACAACCCCTAACCCGGGATGGCCTTATCGCTGCACTCCGATTGGTCTCGCGTACACCTTTCGGGGGCGCACGGGGTCGTCCCAAACATCCCATCCTAGCCCGTGTAAGCCATGCACTCTTTGTGTCACACTTTGTCCAAGACCCCGGTTGGTTTTTGGCTTAGCTCATGTCATAAAGCCTAAGTGTATGTTTTTCACGCCGGGCCCCGCTCCGAGTCAGCTCGAGAGTTTGAGACCGAAGGTCGTTCCCGACCCGAAGTCTTGAGCTTTTCAGCCTTGACTTTGATGCGGAGCTCTGCCGAAAAATATACCCGAAGGTTCAATGTGACGCCGTGTCACCAAACCTCGCCGTATGTATCGTGCCAGCCACAACTTGGCCAACGCTAAAAAGCTAAGGTCTCTCGCACAAGCGAGTCAGGAGAGGTCATGCCCAAATTTTGGCACGATCCCCGCCTTAACTTAAGGACGTTGACCTCGACCGTGGCCCGTACGCCGCACACGTCGAAAGTTTGCGTGATCAGCTAGCCTTAAGTTCACTTTTTCCTTTGTCGGTGGAACTCGCTTGCCTTATCAGACCTCGCTCGGGATAGTCCGTCCTGAGAAAGATGATCTACAATGGAAACGAGGGGCTTATAAGCGTAGTGACGAGGTCCACTGATTAGAGCTCTAGGATTAGTTGCGAAAAAGAAGACTCGCTCTTTTCCAACCGATTAGGACTCTGAGAAAACGCGCTTTAAGTAAACATTAATCGGTAACTGCACATTGCACAAGCCCGAAAACCTTGAGCCAAATACCCTTTTCCGAAGCCTAAACCCTTCCTTTCGTTCCCTGCAGCGAGCAGAAAGTGGTTCAGATTTCCGGCCGCCGCCTTGCCAGATCACCGTAACGGCAACTGTCGACAGCTTCTTCGGTTCCCTCGCCTCCTCAGCCTGCATTTCCGACATGTCTAGCTCACTGAGAAATCGTGACGGGGAAGGACCCCGCCACCGGAATGTATATGACATTGGAAGAAGCCATCCCAAGCTTGTGAGGTTCACAAGAGGCGTAAAGAAGATCGCCAGAATTTCGTGGTACAGCCTTCGAATGAGCGTGGTATAGCAGCCTATCCCCGGCCGGACGGATACTTTTGTCCCGGGTCGAGGATGACGATTCCCCGAAACCATTTCACCAAACCTTCAATCAGTTCCTCCCCGCCAACTTACGGATGCCTTCCAACCAAGGAAACAATGACCTAGGCTCCATGTTGCCACCTCTCGTGGCAACCCCGTCATTTTTGGTCGCCCCAAAGGCTACTCCTATCACTCAATACCACCACCGCACCGCCGACCATCTCAGATGCCAATATCCCTCAATACCCTCCCGGGTTCGCCCCGTGCCTATACACGAATCCCTAAACACCGGGACAAACCCCGATACAGCTCGTAAAAGGCTCCCATATATCCACATATATCAAGCCTTCCACCTCCAATCACTACCGCTCACGTGGTAGCACCCGGCGCCGAGCCTCACAAACCCACCACCGGACCCAACCTTAGCCTCGGATGGTCGAGCAAATGAAAGACCCGAAAGCCACCATGAGCAGCCTCAAAGCAGAAATGCTCAAATCCACGTATCCGGAATGGTCACGCCTCTCCCCGCCAAGTTCGTAATGCCTGAGATGGACCGATTCGACGGAACCGAATGTCCTCGACGCACGTCGACACCTACGTTCTCGGCATGAGAGCAAAAGGAGCAACCCTCCAAAGAAATGGCCGACCACTTCCAAAGATACGCTTAAAAGTTCGCCGTTACGATGGTTTCGAGGGTCAAGCTGCATGGATCGCCACACTGGGAACAGATCGCAACATCTTCCCCGGAACGGCACAGATCCAACTTAGAGTGGGAAACAAGTCGCGAGGACTTAATCACCACCGAGCGTAAAGCGGATGAAAGTGTTGGGGAATTCTACAAGAGATGGAGCCGGAAACTCTCCGAGATCATGGAGCCACTCTCCAAAGACGAACAGATGCGGATCTTCAAGTCCTCGCTTAAGACCGTCCATCGTAACTCTCATCGGGCCACAATTTCTTCCTGCATCTCCGGCCATGGTTAATGCCGGCTCACAGCTTCGAGAAGGATCTCAAGGAAAAGTTGGCTACCGCACAGCCCATACGTATACCGCTCGCCAGCTGCATTCAATCCCGCACCGGCCCCTAGCAAAGGGAAAGATACGTCTGTCAACTACGTCCATCGTGGACAACGGTAATGTAAAACCCACCCCACAAAGCAACAATTCTACTCAAACATGCTGCCGTACACTTCGACAAGTTGGACATGCCACTTAGCAAGATGTCCGGAAGGGTTAATCAAGGAGGGTCTCCTTAAGCCCGTTGCCAATTACAAACCCAAAATTCCCGTAGCCAATACGGACAAGAGCAAATATCGCGCCTTCCATCGCATCACGGCCATACCACCGACAATTGTTTGGGGTTACGATACGAAATCCGTAACTTGATAGAAGAAGGCAAGTTGAGCGCCCCGTGGGCCCAATACTCGTCTGAAACCCTTTTCCGAACAATAACAAATGTGAATTCCATCGAGCGGGTGCCCAAGAAGAGTGCCACGTAACCGCTCCGCCTCTCACCGGATCCTCCTCTAATGTCCACATCGCCTACGATGTTTGCGATCGCTTCCGCCCGCCCGGGAGTACGAGTCCCGAGAAACCGTCCGAGCAATCCTCCGAGAAAACAAAGAAGAAATCCTCTCAACAAAGAATCGAGAGAAAGATACGAAGCTGAGATACCAAGGTAGGTACACTGGGAGAACCCTCCGGGAGGTTCGACTACTACGCATCGTACTCCAGCCTACCCTCTTGCCTCCAGGCCACGCAGCCTTTAGAGCGCATAAAGTGGGAAAGCCGAAAAGTCCCGCCGAAACCAGAATTCAGACCCGGGACACCGGAATACCTCGGATCTTGGTAATCTTATCACGCCGTAAGCCTAACCTCACGCGGATCGCCCAAGATTCAATTTGTCCAACTTCCGAGCTCGGACCGGCAAAGGAAGATCAAGGTCGCCTTGGCAATCGCACTCGATCAATGTGCTAACCAAGGGCGGCAACCGCCACAAAAACCTCAACACACTCCCGAGGTTCCAAAGAAAGGCTTTACCTCGCAAGAGGAAGACAGAAACGGATGGCCGGATGACTCTCCTTCTACGGATAGAGACGAGATCTACGACTCCCGTTTGTATGGCAAGATGATCACGTTCGTGACGAAGACCTACCGAGAGATGCCTCGGGCACAACGAAGCTCGTACATCACTCTCAAACTCAACACCATATCACTCCCTGAGTATTGGTAGATAACGGGTCAGCCGTTAATGTCCTCCCTCTCAAGCATGATGCGAGCTCTCCGCATCCATGAAAGCCATCTCGATTCCGTCGCTCGGACTATCAAGGCCTACGACAACTCGTCTCATCCCATCCTGGGACAAGCGACTCGGAACTCGGTTCGAAACCCAAATGGTGCCAAGAAAATTCCACGTGATGGACATTCCATCCGAGTTCACAGCCTCTTTGGGACGCCCTTGGCTACACCACATGAAAGCCATAGCTTCCACTCTCCATCGCCGTGTTAAATTCATTAACCGGCAGGAGATCTCGAAGTCATCCGAGGGGATAGTTTCCTCATAGGAAACGAAGCCGAGACAAGAGCCAAGCGTGTCCGCACTCGTGCACCTGGGGTACCTCCTTCGAATCAACCAAGGGACTATCGGCAAATCTCATCGTAATCCCTCGTAGTCCGGAGATGCTAACTATGTAAACGTACTCGAGCAAAGTGCACTCGGGCAGCCCGATACATCAAGTTCAACTGTCAAGTTTCCAACATTTGGAGTGCGATTGGAAGGAAACGCCGAACATCGCCATGATACGGGCACATAAACCCCCTGCCTCCAATCGAAGATTCGTCGGCATTCTCCAAACAAACTCTCTGCCTCCCGCCAGGCGAAGAGATCTTTGTGATAAAGGTCAACAAGCACCGTCACACTCGGGATGAATGCATGGAAGTCGTATGGGATGTCCTCCACGAGGAACTACCCGCGGCACCCCTCTTCTCCAACGAAGAGCATGATGTTTTCCTAGCCGCTCCAACAACGCAAACCGGACGCAATACGTCCCTACACCTGGATTGAGCGATCGATGACGATGAATCTCGGGACTCTCCGGAGTCGAGGACGCGGCACTCCGCAAGCGCACCTCTCGCATTCACATGCTCGCTGAGGACGGAACTCCTTCCGATCGTGTCACCTACGACCAAGGTTCCAATACCATGGAAATTGTCAAGCTCAATGTCCAAGCATGCATAGCTATCCGACAATTGGAAGTTACCGGTTGACACGACGAAGAATCCTCTCGATCAAGTGATCGACGACGACTTCGTCAACATCATCTATTCCGTATATCCCGATGATACCAAGGATCCGGTCCTTATCGTCGATTCTGCAATACCAAGGTCACCTCGACGATCGCCCGCTCATGGTAAACGAGGCTTTGGCCAAGCGAGCTCGAGCTCATCACTACTTCCGAGTACTGCCCCAGCTGCAACCGGCCCGTGCCGTCTGCCAAGCTTATACCTCAAGCGCCGCCAAGGCCAAGGGCAACAAATAAGGAGACCAAGCTCCTCACCCCGCTACAAGTCGATCAACCTCGAACGCTTCCGCAGCCCACCCCGAAAACATCTGTGAAAGTCTTCCCCGCAAGGCGTAGCCGCCTTCCGACATGGGAAATGACCACCTCGCATCAACATGCTCCAAGCCGATTCTACTCCCACCGTCACGGCCCCGGATTCGCACATCCCGCGCCGATCGCTAGCTCGATAGACTTGGCGATCGAGCGAGATCACGAGACCGTCAACATTGCAGTGAATTCAATACCCCCGTGGGGTCAATCAAGCGTATATGGGCAAACTTCTTGGTAACCGAGATCAAGGAAGGCCGCATGGAATGTCCTGGCCCGACTTCCTTCGTCAACGTAATCCAAGTGTTCCGCCATTCGGCGATTTGAATGTAATCACGGTTCTCGGACACTAGCCGACGATGCGCACCTACGGAGATCGCTTAGCTCTCGCAAGGAAAGCCCTCATGGAACTAGCCGCTCAAGAAAGTCGTCTTTGGGACGAAGATCAAGCTCGAAGACCTACAGGACCAAGCCCTTAAAGTGTCACAGCAGCTTCGTACAGTAAAGCTAGAGGCCACTCTAGACCAGCCGACCTCAAGAGTTTTGCTCATGGCAACTTCCCCGACTACCGTCTCTGTTCTCATCCAACCCCTCTCGCTGTGCAAGGGTGGTCAACGGTCCCGATGACCTAGGAGATGGAACGACACGCAGAACGAATCCCGCCGCTTACCTTCCCGAGGAAAGCAAGTTCTCTCGTGAAAGCGACGACGAAGACGATGAAACCATTCTCTTCCAAGCCGGCATGAAGTCAACAAAACCGACTCCCAAGGGTCCCGGGAGGATGGGAACGGATCATTTCCGCACTTAAATTGAAAGGCCAACTCAGGAGGAAGGTCTATTTAAAAACAAGAGGAGGATGGAAATTCGCCTCGAGCAACTACTCAGTGGAAATTCCACGCCTACGGCATTCGTTTACGTAAACGATCAACCTGGGCAAAGAACTACCACATGGGCAGATGTTCGGGAAGCCGTGTACTCACCTTCCGACATACCCGCCACTCGATAAAGCAAAAGGAGAAAACTCTCCCCGATGGAGGTTTACCTAGACCGCCGCACGCAGCTCAAAGAAGCACCGGCTATTCTCACATGGGAAGAAACGCAGCATTAACTCTCGACGCAGTTCCGCCGCAAGAAGGTTGATCCGGGGCCTGTGAGCGGAGGAAAACTAGCAAACCACGAGTATCGCCGCACCCAACCTGCATGCCCCCGAGTATGCTCAAGAAGAAGGAAAGGAACGCGATATACCGTGAAGAGATCAAGGAGACCGTTCGCTTAAGCCGAGAACTCTCCAACCTCCCCTGAGGGTTAGCAACACACGCTTCGCCAGTGCAACCACCGTTGTGCACCGACATTCGAACAATCGCATCAAACCGTAGGCTACCTCCCGCAGAGGCATCCAAGCGCATCCCGGGACGTAATCCGCCAAGCCGCCGAAGCTCCCGGAATTCATCCACAATCAATGAGTTGAGGGAAGACATATGGCCCTATGCCACGAGGAATCCTCCTCTAACTATGGCTCAACTCAGAGCACTGCTCGTAAGGGACCAAACCCGATGTCACCGTTCTAACCCGATCGGGTCAAATCCATGCATTACCACCTAAGGCCACCAAAAGCCGACGGAGCCGTAATTGCAATCCGGCCAGCCCGAAGACGCAAATTCCTTGAAAGAGGACCCGATCCTCACTCGCCTCAAGCGTGCACTCGGGCGAACATTTCCCTTTCGTCTCTCGCCACCTCCTCTTATCCTCACAAGCTCAAGCTAGAGGAAAGCCCGGCCCGTACCATGGTCCCCGTGGACGCAACCCCGCATGAAGTCATTCGATGATCGGGCAACATCCACTATGGCAACATAATCACCTTCACAGATTTGGACCTTCCAAAATTTGGGGCCGATCACAATGAGCCGCTCTACATCACAGCCCAGCTGACGAGCGTCGCCTTCCCCGCGTGTTGGTAGACGGAGGTTCCGGAATGAATGTCTTGCCCGCCAAGATGATGGACCCGCTTGACATCAAGCCCACGTATCTTAAGCCTTCACCCACACTATCAAGGCCTATGACTCTACTTCCCGTACAGCTTCCTGGGTTGCTACTCTTAACATCTCGGTTCGGCAAGCGGGTGATCCCCACCGAATTCCAAGTGTTGGACATTCCAATCACTTTCACAGCCCATCCCGGGGCGTCCCCGGGCTGCATCAAATCAATGGCGTGGCATCCACCCTTCATCGTGCCTCAAGTTCATGCAAGGCAACGAGCTAACCACGCCTACGGCGATGGCTACCACCGAGGGGACCAAAGACTAACGACATTCCAGTTGTTGGAAATCAAGCATAATGACGACATGCCATTAACTCGGATTCACTGAGACCTCCAAGATCCAAATATGCAACGTGGACCTTCCACTGCCTCACGACCGATTCCTCCCGCCATGAGGATGATGAAACTCATGAACTTCATCCCAGACCGGGGCTCGGCAAAGGCTACAAGGCCAACACCAAGTTATTGAAGTCAAGGACCACACCACGGTCCAGGGCTTGGCTACGTGCCAACACCGGCCGACATCAAGGAAGACAAAAGGCTCGCCCGCACCAAGGCAACAGCCCCGCAAAAGGGGAACCTCCGACGGCACACCCAATCTCCGCCTTACAGCCTTTGACCTCGCTCATTACTTCACCAAGGGAACCGATGCAGTAACCGAGGGGACCGACAAGGGAACCGACAAACAGGGACCGAGGAACCGACACAGAATCCGAGGGGAACCGACAGCGAACCGAGGGGACCGACAATGGAACCGACAGCAGAACCGAGGGGACCGACAAAGCTGGAACCGATGAAGATGAGAAAGAAGCAGTGATAGTCGCACCGAGACTACAGAAGAATGGAACAAATAGCACGGACCTCAAGCGTTTCGTAGGACTCAAAGCTAATCCGATAAGGGAGCGTTCCTCGACATCACAGCCTTCTCTACCTGGACCAACCGCCACCACAGCCCAAAGATGAGTACACATTCAAGGGAATCCTGCACTTGGAGGAGCAACTCAAGGTACTCTCCATGGGAAACAAATTGTTCGGATCAGCCGCCGAGGCCACATTCGAGACAAGTAAGTCCAAAGCGTAAGGAACCGTAATTTATAGAAGACGCTCTCGTGACCACTCTACAGAGTCCTGTTTGAAGAAGTCATGGAGTTGCCAAACTTGATCGACTGGCTCCGACAACAAAGCATGATCGCCATGATAGGGACAGCAGGCCAAGCCTCTCGATCCCCGCACCCTCATCAAGCATCCAAAGAATGCCACCGAAGAATTGGGTAACTTTCACCGACTCAAGGGCAAGCCAGTGCAAATGGAAGACAAGCCGGGCCCGCACCCACATCTCCCTAAACCCGGTCTCAAACCCTCTCGAGCCGCCTCCTGTCGAGTCCAGCCCTTCCGAGTCATCCAACGGCCTTACGCCCTGAGGACTATAATGTTGTAGCTAATCATGTATTCCCGTTCTTGTTTAATGAAAAGTCTCGACCTTTCTGAGTATCCTCTCATTGCCACTTTAACAACCGATAAGTTAACAAACAACTTAAAAGACGTTAATAATTCAATTGATAAAGAAGCGTACACATTAAACGAACAATACATTAAAGAAGTTCTCGAGCGTGTAGTTGACCAAGAGGACAACCGGGCCCAAGCCGCCGAAGAGGTTATGACCAAAGTGAACTCCGGGGTCAAAGTGCAAGAGCCTAAAGAGACACAAGTGGGCGCTTTCTTCGCCGATGCGTAAAAGAAGCCCCGATAAGCTCTCCTCCGGAGTATGTTGACGTGTTCGCCCGGTCATACCAGACATGCCAGACTCGATCCTCAATCGTGGAGCATGTAATTCCCCGATCCCGAATCCAAGCCTCGCCAAATGTAAGCCGCGCAAGATCAAGCCGAGTGGTCCTTGCAAGTTAAAGAAGAAATTGAGAAAATGCTCCGAGTTGGTTTCATCGTAGTGATTGAGTACCCGACTTGGCTCTCCAACATCGTGACGGCCACCAAGGCCAACGGAAAGGTCGATGCCGCGTAGATTTCCGGGATCTCAACAAGGCCAGCCCTAAAGATGATTTCCCACCGCCTAACATCGACATGCCGGTCGACACCACGGCAAATTTCAAGTAAAGTCCTTCGTGGACGGGTTCGCCGGATACAACCGTATCAAGATGTCCGAGGAGGATCGTGCCAAGATCGCCTTCACCACTCCATGGGGGACATATCGTTACACTGGGCCATGCCGTTCGGGTCAAGAACGTCTGGGCTACTTACCGGGCCGCAATGCCTCTCTTCCATGACATGATTCACAAAGAAATCGAAGTATATGTCGACGACATGATCATCCACTCCAAGGGATCGTACATGCAAGACATGACAGATCTCGAGGAAGTTCTTCAACGACTTAAAAGCACTCCATGAGGCTAAACCCGGCAAAGTGCACCTTCGGCGTCAAGCGCGGCAAGGTACCGGGGTACATGGTTACGTAAAAGAGGTATCGAAGCCGATCCCAGAAAATCAAGGCCATCATCGACATGAAGCCGCCTCAAACCCCGATGTAAGTGAAGAGCTTCATGGGAAGACTTCGCACATCGCCGCTTCATCAACCGCTGACATCTTCTCGCGAGCCCATGTTCAAACCGATGAAAAAGAATGCCGACATCAAATGGGACTCCGAGTGCCAAACAAATTTTCGAGAAAATCAAGACCTACTTGGTTAATCCCCCACCCCGTGCCCGCCACATGAAGACAAGCCACTACTCCCGTATCCGACAAAGAATGTACACGTCAATCGGAGCAATGCCGGCACAAGAACGTAAAAGATTCCAAGGTTGAGCATGCAATCTACTTCGTAGCCGAAAGCTTCAAGGAAGTGAACTCACTACTCAAAGATCGTGAGAAAACTTGTACCGCCTTGGTATGGGTAGTCGGAAACCGAAACACTACATGCAAGCCGCATTCGGCTCCCGGTCTCCAAAGTGGACCCCGTCCGATATCTCTTTGACAAGCCATCTCGTCGATGCGACTAGCCAAGTGGTCATTCTTCCCGCCGAGTTCGACATCAAGTACATGGTCGAAAATCAACAAAGGGCGTAGTAATGGCGCATCACCCGGCCGACTTCCCGAGCAATGAACCTAAGGGTCCCGATCCGCAATTTCCTGACGACGGAATCTTTTCACTTGACAACGCAAACCGCCGGCAACTCTTCTTCGATGGGGCAGCCAACAAGAAGGGGAATGGTATTGGAATGCTCCTTGTCGATCCCAAGGACGAGCATACTCCCATAGCCATCAAGCCGAATTTTGAAGCGACCAACAATGCAAAGAATACGAAGCCTCGTGCAAGCAGTTTGGAAGCCGCCTCGAGCGCAACATCTCGTAGCCGGGATGTATATGGAGACTCAAAGATTGATCATCAATCAAGTATCCAACAAATGGAAGACGGTAGATTCTCGCCTTCGAAGTACCACGCGTACATGGAGGAACTCATTGCTCGCTCAAGGACATCTCTTTTCACTATTTGCCAAGAGACAGAACCGCTCGCACGCCCCGGCAACCTCGCCTCTCTTGTCGAAATTCCCGAAGGGAAAGCAAGAAACCCTCGTAATAGGCAGACGGGAAACACCCGCCTATTGCCGTGAGATCGAAAAAGAAAAAGAAACGATCGACGAACCCCGGTACAATCAGATTTACCAGCACCTCCAAAGCGGAGAAGCTTCCTTCACAAATGAAGATGGAAAATACAAAGAAGGGATCAAAGCCAAAAACATGATGGCATTAAAACGCCCGGCATCCCATTTCGTCATTCTCGGGGGTATGTTATACAAGAAGCGCCACTCAAGGGCCACTCCTTCTGTGTAAACAAAGAAAAAGCCGCCGAGCTAATGAACGAAGTTCACAACGGAACCTCGCGGTCCGCACATGAACGCCCGAGCATTGACACGTATCATTCTCCGTATGGGATACTATTGGATATCAATGGAAACAGATCGCATCCAGCTTCGTCCGAAGTCAGCGACAAATGTCAACGGTTCTCCAACCTCAATCACATCCCTCCTCATGAACTCTATTGCATGACTACGCCACGGCCTTTCGCCACATGGGGAATCGACGTCATCGGCAAGATCACTCCTCCAGGAGCAATGGTCACGAAGTTCATTTTAGTCGCAGCCGACTACTTCACCAAATGGGTAGAAGCCGATCGTACAAGGTACCGAATTCTAAGAAGGTGGCCGAGTTCATCCGAGAGAACATCATGTGCCGATACGGAGTGCCCAACGAGATCATCTCCGACAATGGGACCCACTTGAAGGAGATTGTGACCAACTACCGACCGAATTCGTAGTCACACGTCACAGTCTTCTCCTTACGTACCACAAACCAATGGTGCAAGAGAGGCAAACAACAAGACTCTCGCCATGATAATCGTAAAGATGACCACCGCAGGCTCTGGACCGGCCCGAAAAGCTACATCTAGCCCTCTGGGGATACCGAACATCGCCGAACCGCCACAGGGAGACTCCGTTCGCACTTACCTACGGAATGGAAGCGATGTTACCCGTGGAATTGGACATTCCATCCCTCCGAGTCCTCTTGGAAAACGGGATCAATGAAGTCGAATGGCTACGTGAGCCGTCACGACGAACTTGCTCTACTCGACGAGCGCAGATTGAAAGCCACGGAACACACTCGAGCCTACCAAAGCGTAATGGCACGAGCATTCGACAAGAAAGTCAAGATCCGAGACATCGAGAAGGCGACTTGGTGCTAAAGGAAAAGCCTCCTACGTGCACCAATCCCCTGAAAGTGGGAGCCTACCCGGATAGGACCGTTCGTGGTACAAAGAATCTTCTCCTGAGGAGCCAGCGAAGCTAAAGCGCACCTTGGACGGAAACCCTTTCGTTAATCCCGTGAACGGAAGCAAGCTCCGCAGATACTTCGTTTGAGGAAGAGCACGAGTCAACTCTCCTTCCCCATACACCGTCCCCTCAAGCAAATTAAAGTGCTAAAAGAGTAATACCCAACCGGATACATTCCCGCTAATGATCCAGTAAAAATGTGGTCGCACTTCTTTTGTCTTTGTTTTTCTCAAATTCACCTAAAGTGTCGAACTACGGTGACCTCGAGCCCCTTAGTCCAATTGTAAAAGGGGAACGTAGGCGCCCATCTTTGGTTCGGTCTAAAAAAACAAAAATACAATAAGCATCAATTGCTTGTGTTTCGAAAACTCTTTTCATTTAACCTACAAATTCATAACGGTTAAAACATTCTTTGATGAGTTCAAGCACGGTCAACTTTGACTCGCTACACGCTAGCAAAACTACAATAAAACATTAATCAATTAATGTGTCCGCAATGACAATGGGTGGATACTGACAAAGAAGGTCAACCTAGTTTCCCGTACTAGGTCCTTCATCCTTCTTCCCCTTCCCTTTTCCCCGGCGAGTGTTCTTCACCTTCGCAGAAATATTCCGTAGGCCTCTACCTCGGCTCGTGTGGACTCTTCCCGACGCCTCCGTCAAGCCTCGCGGCCGTCAACGCAGCCTCTTTCTCTAGCTCGTCTCGAGCCACCTCGCTTCGAGCCATCATCAAAGGCTTTGATTGGCCTCCCGATCAGCACTTGCCACATAATCGCCCACGGCACGCCCGTACGATTCCTGTGGTTAGCCCTTGCTTCGTCCTCCTCAAGGTCGAGCCGTCTGTGTGATCGCACTCCAACACCTCACTCCGTCTCCACAAGATAGCCATCTCGTGTCTCCCCTATACACTCTTCGTACTCGCCTCGTATACCGTTGCCGACAGTAACAATGCCCTCTCTCCGCGAAAGAGAACCCCCGGGCAGAAAGGACGTGTATTGCCACCACCGGTGATCGCAATAGCGTCGAAGGATCTTCCATCCGCAGAGATCCCACCTCAAAGGTAGCAGCATAACTCGGGACGGGCCACTGCACTGCTCCACTCGTATCGCCGCAGTAACCAATGATGGAATATAGAAAGACGTCCGAGATGCCCCTGCACTTCCTGACAATCAATGCACCCTCCCGAGCGGTCCTACAAGTCTCAGAATCTCCAATGGGGAACCCACCATCGCAAGTGATGCGTGCAAAGTCCGGCCATCCAGAGCTCCAACACTCGATCGCCCCTATCACCGCAGGACGCCGCGAGAAAGACCAAGCGCCACAAGACATTGGCACCTCGTGCATCATCTCGCAGCCTCTCCCCTCAACCACGGTCGCATAGCGGGACTCCTCCCCACATGTATCGGCTACCGGCCGCCATCCGGCCTATGCCTGTGAACGTCTCGCCCAAGACCAATGGCACGATGTCTCCCCACTCCGCACCGCTCACTGTGTCCAGACACCGTGATGGCACACACCTGCAGACGTGAATGTGAACAGAGTAGCAATCGCGCACGCAGCAAACGCGTCCCACGAAAAGACGCTCCTCGCCTCCGCAAATCTTTCTGGGCAAGCCCCGAAATGTCAACGTAATCGTATCTCAGACGCATCCCGTATGCTTCTCCAAACTCGAGATACCCAACAAAGACACTAGCTTCTCAACAAAGGGCCATGCCACCAAAGATACGGAAGAACTAGTCTGCTCCGCCTCAGTCCTCCTGCACGGCCCGGAAATCTTCAAACGTAGGAGTGATTTCGTTGTACGAAAAGCCGTACACATTCCTCCGTACGTCCTGCAACCGAGACGCGGCTCTCAAAAGATCCCAATCCGGCATGAGCTCCTTCAAAGCCCAAACAGATTTAATCCCGTAATGCCTTCGAAAAACCTTTTGTTCTCGCCTCGTGTGGTTCCGTACTCCACGACCGAAAGTTGTCCAAATATCGCTCTTGCATCCGAGACGATAACTTGGGAAAGGGAGCCATGTCGAAAATGAAGGGAACCTTGGAAGAAATGGAAAGGAATTCAGCCGTATGAACAAAAACTATGCGCCAGCTTTCTTAAACAATTGCAAAGCCGAAACCGCAATTTAAAGAATCTGAAATTCATTCCAAGTCCGGCCGACTCTCTCGCAGCTTGACTTGGTCAACTCTGCAGCCTACCGCCCCTAAATTGGAAACATTTCCAAGCCACTCCCTCGTTCACCTTTGAGAAATCTCGCGTGCCGCCCATGGTTTCATGCAACAAATATCGCATCCCTTCCGCCCCTGCTCGTGCAACAAAGGCAAATAATTAATAATTAGTGCATACATGCTTAATTTTTGACCCGTTCAATTTTTAATGCATTTCTCATTTTATTTATTTTTGATTAACCTACTTCCTTATTTGCCAAAAATAATGTAGGTGATCACGTAATAAATATGCGAAGTATGTGTTCTCGCCCCACGGGCGCCTTTTTGCAAATACAGCTCAAGTCAAAATTTGTTCCCGACAAATACATGCATTTTGTCTAAACAAAGCAAGAAAGAAAGAAAGCAAGAAAAGGGGGACTACTCGAGTCCCGCTCGTCATCCGTACACTCGACGTACCGCTCCGCCGCCGCCGGATCCGTCGCAAACAGAACTCGCCGAACTCCTCCACTGGAATAGCGAAGGGCCTCCTCGGAGTACGCGAACTCGAGGACTCCTCTCTCGCGCCCGAGTGCGCAGTAAGAAGGAGCTCCAAATCCAGCCGTTCCGCCCGCGAACCGGCCGAACCCCGTGTAAAGTCCTCCCCACCGGCCGTGGGAGCAGTGCGAATCTCTCGCCTAGACGGCCCCCGATCACGGACGTCCACGCTCCTCCGGAACCGCACCGCATGAACTCCACGAGCCTCCTAGCGTAGGCGGACCACCCGTCCCACCAGCCTCATGGCGTCATTGTACGTACGGCCGATACCTGCGAACTAGGAAAGTCATCGAAAGCAAGCGTAAAGTACAGATGCAACATGTGCAGAATGCTACTATCAAATGCAGAAAATCAAAAAAAAAGGTGCTCACCGAAGCATTGGGGTCCGCCCTGTATCGTGGTCTCGGCTCAGCCGGGAGCGGGATCACAAGTCGCCTACGCGAACCATCCAGCCCCTCGTACGCCAGCCTAGCTCGCGGGACCGGAAAATCTCGAGGACCTCCAGGGACCTCGCCTCTCTATGCCGTACTCCGGCTCCTCGCCTCATCTCAAGAAAACATCATAGGCGGCCCCCGCTATGATGTACTTTGGTAGTACACGCCCGTATGTACCCCTCCAGCTCATCCATCGGCATCTCCCTGGATGCCGCATGTACAAGGAGGATCCACCGGCACCCAAGGGAAGAGACCCCCGCCTATGCCGACGAGTCACCCTCTCCCTGCATACACGGCGTCACAAATAAGTCCCACCAGAGCTTCCGCCGCCGTGTAGTCTCGCCGGCACCTGCACCGCGACATGATCGAACCTACTCCACCAGTGTCACCCGGATCCTCTCGTAGAACTCCCTGGGTTCAGCAAGGCCGCAGATATCTCCTCGTATGACACTCGAGTGCCAACTTCTCGAAGAGACCGCCCCCTCTTCGCCTTCTTCTTCGCCAAAACCAACATGGCGGGGAACAGTGGCCGGTGACGGCTCCTTGATGTCCCAAGCTCGCGGACCGAACACCTCGTAGCACCGCACCCGCCAAGAGAATGGAAAGTTATGTCGCCTACAAAGCGTATACATACGAGTACATAAAAAGAGGCAAGGAAGAGAAAAAGTACGTGAACTTACATCCAAGACATGTGCGTGAAGCTAGCCTAAAGGAGTGCTCCTCTCCCTGCGAGAACTGGGTCCAAGGAATGGTGGCAGAGCTCGCCCAAATTTCCTCCCCCACGCAGTCCTCACGCGCATCCAAGTCTACTAGCGACCCGGAGCAAAGGGAAGTGACAAGACGTGTCGAAGTCGGGAATAAAGTCGCCGACAGCGCAAACCAAAGGAACCCTCGAGCTGGGGCGCTCCGCGGTCATCCTCAAGGACCCAGATAAGCGGCGACACCTCGCCTCCGCATGCCTCTCCATCGGCTGTACCGAATGCCTAAGCCCCGGCATCGGTAATATCAAAACCCAAACCAGCCCTCGCATAACCGCCCTCCGGGTGCAACTATCCAACTCCACACCCGCCGTGTTGCCATAAGTCGGCAACCCGAGTGATATGACGGCAAAATCCGTGGGAGTCACCGGCGCTCCCCATCTCGAGAAATGGAAAGTGTGGGTCGTATCACACCGCATTTTCGGCCGCCGCAACATACATGGA